>JACXGM010000673.1:0-66935 GCA_016801145.1 Umbra pygmaea | reverse complement strand
CAAAAAAACAATAGTTATCTATTGAGTGGCTGCTAAAATTTGAACATTCACTAGCTGTTTGGCTGGTCGATGAAAAAGTTAGTTTTGAACCCTAGAATAAAAAGACAAAACTCTACATCTCACCACTAAAATTGAGGCTAGCCCATCGTAATCTGCTGTACAACATTTTAATACACACTACGTTTTTTTAAATTATTAATGCAGTTTAATTCTCAAGAACGCAGCTTCCTGGCCATCACAAGGATTCATTTGGCTTCGCTCTAAAATATTTTGTCATTATTTACTTTGGTTGTCATGGAAGCGGGGCGATTTCTAACGTTATGATTAGTAGTCCTGCTTATTTGCCAGTTTAAAAAAGTAAAGGTTTTGACATTTTGCGTCCAAATGTACAAACAACAAAGTTGGAAACAATGTCTGTAGTACTTAAAATATTTTTTTACATGACCTAAGCAAAACAATTTGTACACAGCTGTGAGGTAAGTATTAAATTCGTAATTTTGAGGTCCACTGCAAGCCCCATTGCGTGGATGAAGGCACGGAACAACTTCCGGGGCACGGAACTATCGCTTAAAACCTCTTTAGCCAAATGGGGATGCACCCTTGTAAGGCCCACCCCCGCGAGAGGTTTGTGCCAGAATTGCAATCAAAATGTTTGGAAGCGTAAACGAGAAACCTGGGAGCGAAACTGCAAACGTGATAGAGAGAGCAAAAGACTGATCATTGTGAAAGAATTAGTAGGAACTGTAAACAAAATTACAAGTTATCAAAAATATAAAAGACCGATAGTTTACAACTACAAAAATGTTTTGTTTGCAAATTTTAAGTTTTGCTTTTGAGATGAATATTTTTTTAATTGAGTTAGTAATTTTTGTTTGCTATTCAAAAAGTTTTGTTTGATATTATTGGCACAAATCTGATTCCATAGATGCACAGGCAACTAAAAGCAGTGGTGAGGAGTAGACTATAAACATCTGAGTTGCATGTCCCAATTTTGTAGGTTGCTGAGTAGGTTGGATAGTAGATAGATGATAGTGAGCGAGAATACATAGTGAAGAGAGTGATAGTGTGTCACTGTTTATTGCAACACATACACTGCACACAAACATACATTTCACCAACAGCTGGAGGAACATCCATATGCCGAAGACTCCAGAAGCTCCAAAGAATGCAGAGATGTGTGCGGAAACCTCCACAAATTAAACCATAAATTATGAATTTCAGAAGTAACTGTGATTGTCATTGATATTTTACAGTAATCAGAGGCCTATGTGCATGGAGGTTGTAAAGAGACCTTGTGGTCAAAGGCTGGGCCATACAAAGTGTATTCTGGCCCCAGGAAAGGAGTTGGAGACAGAGGTAGTTTGTTATTGTCTGGTAAATCTCTTTTTAAGTAGTAAGAAACTGTGGATTACAGGTAACTTGTACTCATTGGTTGTGAATGCATACCTATGTTTTGTGGGCTGTAGAACAAGGCCAAGCTTTATTGATGCCTACACCATTATTTAGGTCTGACAGGGCTCCCAAAAATGTTTTAAAAAGGAAAGTAGGATGTTTTACCTGAGATGTGTGCATATAATGTGTTTATATGTAAATGTCATTGTTAGCCATCTTCAATGTTAACAGATTCAGATACATTATATGACAACAGCTGGTGTACAAGTGGTTGCTATCATTTGTAACCAACATTTCCATAGATCATGTATCTCAAGGAGAAGAGGTCCTTGTATGTGGACCCATTTGGGGCCACGCAAAAACAAATTGATCATTGCATGGATTTGACAAGGTGGGTAAAGTACCAGCTTTAATAATCAAGTTCTCACTTTGGAAAATATTGAGGGAGCAACGAAGCACTTGTGATTGTTTACCTAGGCTAACAGCAGCTTGTCACAGTGTAGTCATTTTAACAATCAACTCACCTTGGATTGAGAAGATCTTACACAGCTTACGGTAAAACTGAAAAACAAATCATTCGATATTCTATGTAGAGGCCTTGTCTGGAAACTTATCCAGCTATTGGGAAATGGACATGCTCTACAGTTTCCCATCCCAAAAAGCAGGACACAACATCATGTAGAGTTTTTGTGTGCAAGGTAACAATGTGAATATCTATGTGGCCATGAATCAACATTATTATACTTAACAGAGTTTTTAGCTTGCAGAGCGGATCTTAAAACAGGACACTGTCCAGTATCCTCTGGACCAGGAGGGTGTTGCAAAATTGAGACTAGACATGGTAATATCCTTGTTGAATGACACAGGTATGGAGTACTCTACCAGTTATACTTAAATGTTGTCTGTATTAAAATGACACTACATTATTGTCTGTGTCATATTTCACAGAACTTATCCCAGCTGTGTCGGGCTTGTGGGGAGGAGAGCTCAGGGGCTGACACTGATGATTGGGCAAGAAGCGTATTTCAGCTGCAGACCAATGCTTGACTGGAAAACTGGGATCCACCATATTTAGGTTTAGGTTACCTTAAAATCACTGGGTGTACTCTTAGAGTAAAAAAGTTATTGAACATTTGTAGTGTTTCTCTTTCAGATTGAGTGCACCACCTGCAGTAAATGGTTCCAGTGTGTCTGTTGTGCATCGGTTTTGTAAGGGCTGTATATTTTAAATAAAATAAACAATATTTTTTCCATTGTTAGTTGTTGACTTTTCTTTAGTCAAAGTATTGGGTCAATGGATTTCCTATTGTAACATGACCTAGAGCTTCGTGCAATATGTTCACATGTGGAAACTTTGTTTTTGTTTTTTACACCTCAACTGTTGTGTTGCCCATGTTAAGGAATAGCTCTTTGTAGGACTAAAAGATATGAGCATAGCCTATGACCAATGGTAGGTACAGATGTTGTACCACAAGTTAATCTATGCGCGCTGCACTTTGCTAACAGCGGTTTTAACTCTGCGTTCGAGCTATGGCGTCAACAAACACCGACTGTTTAAATACACTTAGTTTACAACACATGAAACGGGATTGTGATGTGTCACAAATAAGAATTACAACATGAACGTTTAAATTTATTGACGTTTGCATTATTTATAACAGGCATCGAAAAAGGCAGCTAGATGTCTCATTGTTTAACTGGGTTTCTCATGCCACGCCTACGTCGCATCTGGAAGATCACCAGTTAATCCGAAAACCAGTTGAACCGTAACACCGGAAGTCATTCATTGTCAATGGAGCAATCCGCAAAGATGCGCTTACCTTGTGGGCTTGCGATGCGGTGCACTCTGTGTGTCGCATACGTTCAAATGATATAACTTGTGCGTTGCAACACCTTGCCGTTGTACAACCGGAAGTTGGAGTTCCCAATAGAACGAGTAGCACGACACGATAGTAATGGTCTTGCCTTGCTGAAGCAATTTTGCGTCAAGTCCGCACTATGCGGATGCATATATCCGGTAAAAAGTAACGTGCACTAAAATCTGACGTGTTCAGTGGACATCACGCCTAAAGCTGGATTCAAACGAGACACGGCAAAAAATCCCTGTACGGCATCGTAATGCAGACACACTTGTGTTGGGAGTTGTAGTTCTTCTCTTCTGTTTTCCTGTGTTTTTCCCCATTGCCCTTGTTCTGTGTTGTGTGTGAGGCTGGGCGGGGCTCATACCTGATTCCACTCCCCTGCCTAATTGATCACCACCTGCAAGTCCTCAGGACCAATTGCCTACTACACCCTCTACAGTATATACCCTGGTCTCTCATCCCACTCTTCGCCAGTTCGTCGTTGAACCCTCAGTGGTAACGTTTGGTCTAACAGCTTTGTTGTTGAACTCTGTTCTTGCTCAAAGTTTTCTCCTGCTACTGGCTCAGTACTTATGCTCTGTGTTTTTTGTTCTTGCCTCCAGCCCTGTTCTTGCCCACATCCGCCCGTTTGCCACGCCCAGCCTGCTTCCGTTGATTAGCCTGTTTTCTACCGGACCTGCACCAGCTACCCGCTTCTACTACAAACCAAACAGCTATTGGATTTCGTTTGTTTTCTGTTTCCTGTCCAATAAATACCTTTTTGGTTCCCTTATCCTGTCTGCCTGGTGGGTCCTGTTCTGTCCTGTAGCCGAAGCATAACAGTACGAACTGGCCATACACTATGGACCCCGCAGACAACATCCAGAACGCTCTCAACCACCAAGGAACATTGTTGGGACAACATCCCCTCATGTTAAGAGCGCTTTTCGACAGCAGCCAGAACAAGTCTCCGAACTGACTCATGGTTCAAACCCAGTCGACGACAGGCCAGGAGGCTTCTCCACCTCCTGTTACCTCCAGGGATATGCATGTAAGTGACCCAGAACCATTTTACGGGGACATGGAGAAATGGCAGGGTTTTTTATTGCAGTGTGGACTAGTATTCCGCAAACGTCAGTTCTCATTTTCTTCTGATTCAGCTAAAATACATTTCATGTTGGGTCTGCTGAGAGGCTGGGCATTGGCATGGGCTGAGGCAGTCAGTTCTAGCGTTGACCTCAGCAGTTTGTCATTTGTTGAGGTTGAGAGACGCTTGCGTACTGTTTTTGATCACCCTAAGCGCTGTGGTAATGCTGCTAGTCGTCTGCTCAGTCTCTGCCAGGAAACCCGCTCAGTGGCGGATTACTCTGTGGATTTTTGGACACTAGCTGCAGACGCTCAATGGGATAAGGCTGCTCTTCAGGGGGTAGTCATTAAAGGACTAACTGAACAATTAAAGGACGAACTAGCTGCTCTTGATGAACCACCCGACTTAACCACTCTTGTGTCCTTAGTCATCAGACTTGATAATCGCCTCAGAGAGAGACGCCTGGAAAAGGCTGTGCGCACCGCTGGACCCACAACCCGGAACACCCCAGAGCCTGTACAACGAGGTCCTACTGGTATGGTTGCCCAGTTCGGCGACTCAGGCTTGCCCCGAGCTCGACCAGCAAGAGAGGAGCCCATGCAACTGGATCGGGCTAAACTTCCCTCTACCGAGTGTCTCCGTAGGATCCAAGCTGGTGAGTGCCTATACTGTGTTAAACTCTGTCATTTTTTGTCTACGTCCCCTGTTCGCCCAAAAGGAGGGGCTCGCCAGTAGGATTGGGGGTACTGACGAGCCACAGCATAGTGGCGAAATCACCCACCCGTAAGACATGTTTGCAAGTTCAGGCCTCCCTGTGCGTTGGAAGTGTGTTTTTGTCTCTCTTAGCCCTCATTGATTCCGGAGCAGAAGACAACCTCCTGGACGAAGACCTGGCAGTACAGTTGGGGTGAACATTGGAGCTTTTGGAGAGGCCCATTCCGGCTCTTGCCTTGGACGGGGGGGTTTTCGCTAAGGTAACACACAAAACCTCCTCTATAATCCTGGTCGTCTCCGGTAACCACCAGGAGTCCATAACCTTCCATATAATTCCTTCACCCCATAATCCATTAGTTTTGGGACACCCTTGGCTCAGACAACATAACCCACACATTGACTGGTCCCTCAAACAGATCATAGGTTGGAGCCCTCTCTGCCACTCCCTTTGTCTGAAATCAGCTCTACCACCCACGATGGGCGCTGTTTCCTCTGTTCGTTCCGGGGCAAGCCTACCTGATCTGTCCCAAGTGCCGTCGGAATACCATGGCCTGCAGGAGGTGTTCTGTAAGGAGAGAACAACATTGTACAAAATTTCACGGCCCAAGAGGGAGGCAATGGAGAAATACCTGTCTGAGTCACTGGCTGCTGGACTCATTCGGCCATCATCTTCTCCACTAGGGGCAGGCTTCTTTTTTGTCTCCAAGAAGGATAAGACCCTTAGACCTTGTATTGATTTCCGTGGGTTGAATGATATAACCATCAAGAACAAGTATCCTCTCATGTTAATCAGTTCTGCTTTTGAGTCACTACAGGGGGCAGCAGTCTTCACTAAGTTGGACCTGCGGAATGCTTACCATTTTGTTCGAATCAAGGAGGGAGACGAGTGGAAGACAGCGTTCAACACACCATTGGGACATTTCGAGTACCTGGTAATGCCTTTTGGTCTTACTAACGCTCCTGTTATATTCCAAGCACTCATTAACGATGTCCTGCGTGACTTTCTGAACCGTTTTGTCTTTTTGTGTACCTGGATGACATTCTCATTTTTTCCCAGTCGGCCGAGGAGCACGTTTCCCATGTGCGCCAGGTGCTCACACGGTTACTGGAGAACAAATTGTACGTAAAGGCAGAGAAGTGTGACTTCCACGTGAAGAGAGTCTCATTCATAGGATACGTCATCCAGAGCGGAAGGATCATGGCAGACCCCGAGAAGATACAGGCAGTGTCGGAGTGGCCGCTCCCCAGGACTCGGCTGTTTATTTATTTTTGCCTTTTCTATAGCCAGTCGGAGTACTGCGCCCTTATGGTTACGAATAATTGTTTTGTTAACTTTATTCCTCCGTGCCTTCACTTCCAGTACCTGCCTGTGACGATAATCCGAAACCCTTGCTTTCCTGGAACCTGCCTGCCTTCGCCTGTCATCTCAGTTCTCCTTATACATTACTACAATAAACATCATTATTTTTGTTACTCACCAATCCATTGTCTGTGTTTGGATTCACCCTCTGTTCTGAGCTCCAATTTGTGACAATGCTATTCCTCTGCAAAAGTACTTCAAAGAAATTACTAGATAATAGAAAAAACACATGACAGGAAACAATACAAATGCAGATGTATAAGTTTAATGCATATTACCACCTATAATTTTATAATATATGTCAATATATTGACATATACACTCACCTAAAGGATTATTAGAAACACCATACTAATACTGTGTTTGACCCCCTTTCGCCTTCAGAACTGCCTTAATTCTACATGGCATTGATTCAACAAGGTGCTGAAAGCATTCTTTAGAAATGTTGGCCCATATTGATAGGATCTTGATAGCATCTTGCAGTTGATGGAGATTTGTGGGATGCACATCCAAGGCATGAAGCTCCCATTCCACCACATCCCAAAGATGCTCTATTGGGTTGAGATCTGGTGACTGTGGGGGCCATTTTAGTACAGTGAACTTATTGTCATGTTCAAGAAACCAATTTGAAAGGATTTGAGCTTTGTGACATGGTGCATTATCCTGCTGGCAGTAGCCATCAGAGGATGGGTACATGGTGGCAATAAAGGGATGGACATGGTCAGAAACAATGCTCAGGTAGGCCGTGGCATTTAAACGATGCCCAATTGGCACTAAGGGGCCTAAAGTGTGCTAAGAAAACATCCCCCACACCACTACACCACCACCAGCCTGCACAGTGGTAACAAGGCATGATGGATCCATGTTCTCATTCTATTTACGCCAAATTCTGACTCTACCATCTGAATGTCTCAACAGAAATCGAGACTCATCAGACCAGGCAACATTTTTCCAGTCTTCAACTGTCCATTTTTGGTGAGCTCTTGCAAATTTTAGCCTCTTTCTCCTATTTGTAGTGGAGATGATTGGTACCCAGTGGGGTCTTCTGCTGTTGTAGCCCATCCGCCTCAAGGTTGTGCATGTTGTGGCTTCACAAATGCTTTGATGCATACCTCAGTTGGACCACACCCCTAAATGCATTGAAGCAACTGCCATGTTATTGGTTGAGTAGATAATAGCATTAATGAGATATTGAATGGGTGTTCCTAATAATCCTTTAGGTGAGTGTATTTTAGACATATTAAAACATTTTAAAATGGCCAAAATCGAAATATATGGCCATATAATACAAATATTTGGATATGTTTAAATTATATATAGGCACATACAAAAAATAGATGTTTTCGTAATATATGTCAATATATAACACGTGTGGGATGGCGTCAATTCAAAAAGCGATGGCAGATCCAAGCATTAACGAAGGAAGATGGAAGAGGTTTACTGTAAATTACATAAACAAGTTAAAAGAAATCATAAATTACATTATTAAAGTTAAAGTTATACTGCTTGCATTAATTTACACCATGGTCAATAATAACTTAACAAATATGTAATAAATAGGATGTAATAAAAAAAATGTACACTTTACCTGGGGATTTGGATTAAAGGAGAAACGTAGCTCTGTTGTTTGAATATCTGAAGTGCTGTCATTAGCGAAAATAACTCAAACAATCTGTATTGCCAAAATCGGGTTTATATCCAGCTCCAGTTTACAACCATTACGCATTTACGGGGCATGTTTTAAAAAGTGCTCTGAGCATCTAAACATGTTTGAAATGTCTTTACTAGTGCATAGCCATGTGCAGTGATTCCTTAGTGAACACAGCGAATTTGAACAAATAATTCAGTTAACATACCTCTGTTTATTTCCCATTTTCCAGTGAAGTCCACACTAGTCGATTGTTGAAGTCATACAATCCAATTTTCAAAAACGTATAGTTCCACAAAAAAAAAGATTTGCCGTGTTGCATGCTAAAAAAAATTGCATGCACGTGCGCACAAACAAACAATCTATTTACAATTCATTCCCTTTTAAATAGGAAATGCCGACACTTGCAATCCAGTTTGACAATTTTTCATTTACCTATATTGGCCACACAGCAATATTTAGTTCAGTAAATACTACTGTTATCCTTGTATGAGGCACTAAAGCAATAGGCCAAACCTTATGCGCAAGTAAATTGTCTACTCTCGGAGAAAGAAAGTGTTTCATAACTGGAGTGATTTATATCATCCTGGAAGAGATCCTTACCATTAGGACACAACTGTTTCACCATGAGATAATGGTGATCACTCACAATAACATTATCATCCTGAAAGAGATCCCTACCATTAGACACAATTGTTTCACCATGAAATAATGGTGATCACTCACAATAACATTATCATCCTGGAAGAGATCCCTACCATTAGGACACAATTGTTTCACCATGAAATAATGGTGATCACTCACAATAACATTATCATCCTGGAAGAGATCCCTACCATTAGACACAACTGTTACACCATTAGATAATGGTGATCACTCACAATAACATTATCATCCTGGAAGAGATCCCTACCATTAGGACACAACCGTTTCACCATGAGATAATGGTGATCACTCACAATAACATTGGAATGATTTTCAGTGACCCAAATCATGCCAGAAATATGTTCCTCAACTAATTTATTCATGTTTGTCACCTGCCTGTATATATTCTGAACTGACACTGAACATCATATGAAAATATTGTGAAAATTAACGGAAAGTTAACTTCACTGATACATGTGGAGCATAAATGTTTTTTAAAAAACTTTTTTTCCATTGAATTTGTAAGTAGTTCCAGCAAGCCAAATCTTTGTCAAAGCTACTTAAAATCGTATTTCCTGTAGGCTATACAAGGATTTGGCCAGTGCAGTGCAATACATCGAAGTTGTGCGCTTACAGTTCCACATACTTTATGCATAGTATTGCGTTTGTTTGTGACAGGTATTTTAATGTATGGTCTGTTTGATATGGACCAACATCAATGTATCCCTTTTCACTGTAGAGACACATACATTTACTATCACTCCTACAGAACTTGTTGAACAACCAAGTATTTTGACATTGATTAATTTTACACACCCTGTACATTTTGTATTTTCTCCCATGACCGTTTCACATTGTTAGGTTTGCAAATGAAAGAATACGATAAATTAAATTGTACTACACGATCAGAGGACTCATGCACGATCAGCATAAGCAACACGTTTAATGGAATACACAATTGTTATTATAGTCAGTGATAAGATATCGATGAGCCGAAAGGCATTTATAGATACACGGGTGGCAATTTGTTTCCCAGCTTTCCGTCTGGAATATATTTTTTATGCTCTTCATATTTCTCTAAAATTATCATTTACTACAGTTGAGCGAAATATGCAGCTCTCGTAGACTTGTCTGCGATTGGTCCGGTGGTGCACACCCCGCCCCTTTTATGTCAACGCGGTCGTCACTAGGTTGGGAAATTCTGGGTTGATTTAACGAATTAATAACCACCGTCATGATCTCTTATCTAGATCGCAATTGTTAGGTTCAGTGAAGCCAGGTATTGAAATGAAATCCAGGGCATGTTGAACTTGCTTCGTAGTATAGATTTAATGACAGTATCAAATTATATTTTTTAAATATAGGAACAAATTTGAAATACATGTATGAAAGCAGTGGCAGTTTGATGAATTGCAAGAACTATGCATGCAAGATTGCTTCTGCCCTTCTTTATTTTACCGTTATTAAAGGTTTTTCATGCTAAAATTCACATAACATAAATTTTACTACTCCAAGCATGTACCAGATTAAATACACTCAGCACAAATGCACTGTTGTTATTTGCATCATTTATTCCACATACAGGTGTCTTAACCTGAGGGACAAACAGTCGCTCAACATGTTTTAAAAAGTCAAATGAAGAGACACAAAGCTGAGATGACAAAATACATTGAAACAAAATGGAAAACTTAAATGTTACAACAGTAAAAATTCAACCAATGACAAAAAACAATTCCAGAGAAAATACATGAGACACTTGATCCAACCTTGTCCCACAAGGAATTAGGGAGATGGGACTAAAAGGCAAAAAGAAAAGACAAAGTAACACAAAGATAACACAGAAAACCATACAAAATGTATCCCAATTCACACAAGTAAAAGCTAACAACAGATGAGTCTAGTCAAGGAAGATGACATGATGAAAGCTGTGATGAGACAAAAAGCAGACATTCATTAAATAGCAGAACAACAATCATTACAGATGTTTAATTATCCAATGTCCACCATTTTAAATTAGGTTTCAGTAATACATAATATCATAGAGAAAACATCAAAAGGAAAAACACAGAACACCTGTTTTTTTTTAAACACACTGCCTCCTCAGTTAAAATTCCTACGCTCATATTGTTCAAGGTTAATACTTCTTAAATCACCCTTCAATTAATAATGTATACCCATTTTAGGAGGCAACTTACAATAGTGAATAATCAGTCAACTGACTTCTCATGCTATAATTATTAGTAGATGCCCGCAAGTTGTCAAATTAGTAAATAATTCTGCTTGACAGTAAAAATGACTGGTCAGTTTAACAGCTGAATCTGACTTGTGCTGGACACAGGGGAATGAAAAATGGCTAGTCAAATGCTGAGAGAATGACTGGTAAGAACTGCAAGTCATGTCCACTATACTCCTAGTTCTGCATTTAGAGATCGTACATTACACATGTATTTAAACTTTTCTGACAATAAAAAAAGTAGAATATTATGTTCTTAAAATCTAAGCTCTGTTAAGTGTAATACACATTTTTTTTTTCATTCAATACTTTTAGTTCAATTCTGAAATTGCTTCATTATCCATTTACTGTAAACAAAAAAGAACATTCACAAATGTACAATTCATCCACATCAACAGCCGTAAACTGCGGTTAAGAACAGAAAATTGTCGCAAAAGTTAATGATCCATTGGTTTACTTTATTTCAATTTGGGTTTATTTATAATGTCAGATATTTCAAGCAGTGGTCCCCAGGTACAACAGCGGCAGCAGCCCTGGGTAGTTGGTGCTGGCCTGAGGCGTGACCTCCACAGAAAGCAGCGAGGTGTGGCAACTGCAGTCACTCCACACGGTACCAGACCTCAGGCCAAAGAGAACAGAACCACAGGCTGCTGTTCAGACTGCTTCTCCTCAACCTAGGTCAGAATCCAACACTTGGCGGCATCTAGGGACAGAAGGAGCCAACCTGCTAACTACCTGGTACAAATCCTGACTCACTTCACTGACACGCAGCACTGAGGAAGATGGTAAAGGGAAAGAGTTAGAGGTGGGCATAAAGGTATGTTGGGAGTGTAATTAATCCCAGGGGAATATACTGTATGAGTAAATTATTCTCCCTCTCAAGTTAAATGTTTTTTAAAAACTGTGTCCAGTAAAATGAGTGTCAGATTTGTATGGCGCAAGGTATGTGTGTAAAACTTAAGATGTCATGTTAAAGTAAGTTTGTTTGTGTCTGTTTGTGGAGGGGGTGGTGCTCATGGCTGTTTCCTGTGGGAGAATGGCAGGTCAGATGTGAGGTCAGTGTCAGGGTCACAGTAGGGTTGAGGAGAGGTCAGATTCGGGGCAAGTGCTTCTCAATGAATTCCTTCACCGCTGCCATCTCCTGCAAAATACAATATATGCCCCGTTTATAAGCCATAAACCGAACATCACGTAATTTCATGTTTATTGGTTAAAGCACACCGAACAACAACATGCATGAGGGAAAACAAAATCTCCATTACCTGAGGACAGGAGCTATGCACGAGTCCTGGGTAGGTTCGGAAGGTGAGTTTCTGAGGGTTGACAATGACCTTAAGCTTCTCGGCCGTCATGGCTCCAAACTGGACTGGGATCATGGGGTCCATCTCCCCGTGACACTGCAGAATGGGCATGTCCCTGTTTGCACTGGCGCTTGCAGCCTGTTGATCACAAAATATTTAATCCATTTAGAAGCCGAGGATGAACTCAAAAATCACCTATATTTCATTTATTTCTACAAAGCTAAGTCATCAAGAGAAAGAAATACATATTCCCTTAAGAATCCAGCACAGTAACAAAAGAAAGCTATGGAATGTTCCGGGCACTGAGAACAGTTTACATGCAAAGGAAGGAGCTATGTAAATGTACCTGTGGGAAACTCTTGTGAAGCGGCAGCCAGCAGCTGAGCGCAACCACACCGGCCAACTGCTGCTGACATGTGAGGGCAGTGTACAAGGAGAGAGCACCACCCTGAGAGAACCATGACAGAACACAAGAGGTTAGAGTGCGTTTAGAGCTGAGGAATGCACACATTAAACAGCATTGCTAAGAACAAACTAAAATGTGTTGACAGAAACAGAGAGTTCAATCCCTCTCTGAATCAAACCATCACTGCTCAGCACTGAGCAGTAAAGATTTTCACTATGGACCTATGCTTTTTTTGTTGCAATTTCACTTGCTGTTAAGAACGCTTGGCCAGCTTCAATTCCCCTTGCTACTGTGTTCGCATAAATACGGCCATGCTACCTGCACAGTTAGTCTAACTAGGTAGCTACAGGTGACGGCAAGTAACAGAAACAATTACCATGGGTGTCTGCGTGGCATAGTGGGGTAAGTCTCTGTATTGCAGGACATTGTAGGTCATGATAATCAGTGGTTAGAGCCTGACTATTAGTGATGGGAAGTTAGGTTATTTTCTGTGAACCGGTTCAAAAAACAGATCAACGGTTCTTTTGACATTAAGTCTATCGCAGGATGGGATGAATAAACACTTTACACATTCAAATGTATAAAGTCAGTAATCATAACATCAGTCAGTTAAAACTTCTTCATAATCTGATAATTGAAATAAAATTAAGTTTTGCATCTAAAACATCCAAACACATACAGGCAGTGATGTGCAAACGAGGATGTATTACAGTTATAAAGTGAATAATCAGTCTTCTTCAGCGCAGAAACCATGATCCACTTACTAGGCATAATCCATTATGATTTATTTTCAATTAAATACATAATGTTTAGCCAGATTTTCCCCTCATTCAAGTCCTCGTTTCACATACGCTTATAGCATCAGTCCTAGTTCGGTTCTGTGCTGTGGCAGTCAGTCAGTGTTCTGCGCATGCTCAGTATCATCAGCTCATCGGTTCTCAAATCGAACATGTCTGAAACTACCAGTTCTCGTTCAGTGTTATGATGATCCGATAACCGTTGCAACCGATTCTTGACTAGAGAACAAAAACTGTTGACAGGATGGCCGTGTACGTTAACAGTAGGTTTAGTCAGTGTACTGTTGGAGTAACTGAATAACTCCGGGATGATGGTTTATTTCAAGTCTGAGGGAATTAGGCATGTCAAAAAGTGAGTAACTTTAGAAATTTGAGGATCAGTGCTTTATGGAGATAACCTGGAAATCCAGAGTTCTCGCGAGAGCACAATTTGAATTTGCTCAGCAAGTTACTCTAGCACCGAGTAATTCTGCACATTTACTATGCCCTTGTAGTCGAGCTGCACCAATCACATCAGTGTATCGTATATAGGTGTACCAGAGGCATGTTAAACAGACGACGACAGCGCTGCGACATCGAAGTCATTAGTAAACATTGTAAGATCGCTATGGATGAACACCAGTTGTTTAAAACGGCTTTGGCCACTACATTGAACGAGTTAGACTTGGCTTTTTGTTTTTTAAAAAGGACGTTTTTGCTGTTTTGCCGACCTGATATGGCAAGAGTTTTATTTACCAGTTAGCTCCGCCATAGGGGCTTAGCGAAAAACCACTGGCGATAGGTCGTAGTGTTATCCAATTGCGTACAGTGAGATTTTCAAATGCATGCTTGGTGCCGTCCCTCGAGTTGGGTCATTTTCATTACTCGATACCAGACCCTTATATCCTCCGGATTTGGGTCTGGATTTTTCCAGGCTATTATGGAGATGCAAACTGTTTGGAACGATTCAGTCCGATTAGGTGAACCGGTACGACCGGTTTACTAAAAAGATCCGGTTGAAAAGAACGATTCGTACGCGAACATCACTACTGACTACGGCTTCTCCAACTTTGCCTGGACCCCAGAACCAGGCAGCGCAAATTGGCATAGCGCTGCCAGGGATTTGGGATAGATAAGTCGGATTATCTACCTTGCCACATCGCACTCCAGCAACTCCGTGTGTGCAAATTGGGCACCTGTAAATTCAATCATGATAAAGTTGATGGTGAGTGGCCCGGCGACGTGTGGTTGAATGAACCCTGTGAGTGCCCTTCACCATTCCGCGTCTGTCAAAGGACTTGCGGAGCTGCCAACAAGGCAGGGTGGGAAAATTGGGTACATTCCAATTGGGTAGGGGGAATAAAACAATTTTTAGATTACAGTAGCAATCACCAATTAGCGGACTCCGGGTCCGGATCTTGGGATGTTCTCTCCGGTCAGCAACACATTTCTCATAAAATAATAATGTTGCAGAGCTTCTCGTTTTCATTGGGCACATTTTTGCCAGCTCAGGGCCTATGTGTGTAGTTCAGACACGTGTCATTTAAATCATTCTTTACAATTAGTAAGAACTTAAATTAATTTATTTGACATTTCACAAATACATCTTAAATTCTAATAGATGCGACTGAGTTTCATCCTATTGTTAGTAGGCTACTGCTTCATATTTGAAGTCCCCCTTAACATTACTTTTGTAGCTATGGCAATGCTGTTCGTCAACAGTAAGGGTGAATCCCATTTCTCTGTCTTACCCCTTCCCCTACCCCTTCGTCTTAACCCTAGCCCTTGTCCCTCGAAACCGAGTGGTAAGGGATAGGGATGAAAACATACCCCTATGAAATGAGAAACCACTTGGTTACAGTTAGGTTATCATACCTCGTCGCTAGCTGGCTGATACATCACCAGAGGCGTCAAGTGTTGATCACAAACTTAAAGATATCAAACGAAATCCGCTGCTAATGTATGTTTAGTTAAAACTGTAGAAATGCATGGTGTCCATTCAAGGCTATAGTCATTGAAATGCGGGAATGTTGTTCACATCTGCAATGTAACGAAACTAGCGATTTTTAAAAACATTTCAATTAAGAACATGGTTGCAAATATATATCCACAGAACTGTGTAGAGCACAAAACTAGTCTGTTGTAATTTTTAAGTCAAATATTTAAGCCGAAAATACATTTATTGGACTCTCTTGATAATCTGGTTGCCATTGTTGCCGGTTGCGCAGTGTATTCTGGGTACCCCTTGGTTTCAAGTAAGCTCTCGAAAATGCTTGGTTCTAAGGGGTATTCACCCCTTCCCCTTAGCCCTACCCCTAGATCAAAATGAGAATTGGGATAGCCCTTACTCTCACATGAACGCGCAAAACTAAGGGGAAGGGGGAAGGGCTAAGACAGAGAAATGGGATTCACCCTAAGACTCACTGACATTTTGGCAAATAAATGCATAGCAGGGCCAGAAAACACAGCTGTGACAAATGAATGAACAAACACAGTAAATGACAGTATTTCATAGTCTCCACTCTGATTTCACCATTCAGGGACAATAGCAACAAAACATGCTAACCGCTCAAAATTATCAATAACATCTCATTACAATTATACACAATCATAATAGCATCGACATTATACAGTGTATGTATACAGTAGAAGTGTTCTGAAACATCATCTAGCTTACAATAAAAGTAACTCCACATGACACGAGATAATTGAGTTACTATTATGTAAAACCCAAGACATGGACAAATGCATGAAACATGTTTGTTGAGTTACAATTTTGATGTCACTGGGTGCAAAGTAGATTAATATTGGACCAAAAATCTTGTCTACTTATGCTTCACGTTTTTTTATAAAAGGAAATTAACACCACATACATTTGAAAATGGATATAAAATGGATAAGTGCGTATGCTAAATGACTCAAATGTAATGTAAAATTTTTGTTATTTGTTAAACCCAGTTTACTTGATTACACAACTTTAGATATAGATGTGAACATATTTGTGAACTAGTTTACAAACTCTCTTTCTCTGGTAAGTAACTTGAGCTGCTGGGTCAAATGCCTTTTTAGATGTTTTCAGTGACATTGTAACAACAAAAAGGTCTAGAACCATCTATAACAGGGGTGGGCAAACTTTATTGCTTGAGGGCCACATTGAGCTTTTGAAACCAAGTGAAGGGCTGCATTTTATATTGATGCGTGAAAAATAGGAAATGTTATTTCAGTAAATTACCACCGCCACCTACACAGTTACATGTGCATACTACAGAAAATAAATGTTTAGTTTTTAACACCATTTTCTTGTTTGACTTCTCAGAATTTAATCACTACTGTTTGTTTCAAGACTATTTAGCGTACTCACAGACACCTGTGAACCAGGACAACAGTGCATATGGAAATGTATTAGATAATTGCGTTTGATGCTCTAGAGCATCAACAGACTAAGGAGGGTTAAAAAACACCTTGCGGGTCAGATCAAAGGACCCGGCGTGCCTCATCCACATCAACATAGAGAGGCGGTTCTTAAATAGTTAAATGTATTTTCTTTAAACAGTGTCTTTAAGCCAGCTTCCTGTCCAGAGGTGGTAAATCAAGCTGCCTTGTGCAACGGTTTAATGCTTGTACAATGCTAATTACTGAATGTACTTAGTGGCAACACAACTCCAAAGTGATTAACATTGACCTCACCTGAGAGAACCCCCCAAGCATCACGCGGTTAGCAGGTATCCCATTCTTTACCTCATGATCGATAATGGCTTTGACTGTGAAGAACAAATGAAAATATTGCATGAACACATACCACAGGCTATGTGGGGGTTGGAGTGAGTGGGTGGTGAAATAGTTAGTTGGGCATTAGCAAACACTTGCTGAAGGTTAGTTTGTTATCTGTGTTGACATTGCAATATACTGTACGGATTGAACATGTATTGGTGTATCACTGAACTACTTACTGTTCTCCGCTGCCCTCTTGATCCCAGCCTCATCCTCGGGGGAATCTGGGCTGAGGCCCTTCAGGTCAAACCTAAGTTAACGCGCAGGTCCGTGGACAGGGATGTTAAAAACTGTTTGTATGTGTGTGGCTTTAGAAATTCTCACACAGCACTCTATTTTCCTCTTTAATTTAAAGAATGGGCCGTAAGCTAATGACATTTCTTTTAGATCAGTAAAAACATATGTGACTTACCATGAGGGCATAGTCATATTCATATTAAGCGTGACTGGGATTCTGGGCCTGAAGACAAATAAGTGAATCACAGTAAGAACACATGGGTGGTGGAGGAGGAATAAACAGTTGTATAAAAAGGTAAGAGATAACACACTGACAAAAATTTGATTGGAATCTAAATGCAATAGACTCCAGAACCCGACAGACCCAAGCAGACAAATAGATGTCAGTAAATGGGGCCAGACCAGAAGACACTTACGCATGGGGGCAGATATACTTTACATGTGGCAGTCGGATAGCTGTCATGGCGTCCGCCCAGCCATGCCTGACAGAGGAGAAAGAGAGAGTTGTACTTTGTAAGGATTAGCCTAAACTGTAACACAGAAGGGTTTATACCAAATATAAAACAGGAACTCACCCAGAATCACCCAAACCATGAAGGAATATAACCTATGTTGCAGATAAGGAGATTGGTAGTTTAATATTGAGCAGTGGTGCATTATGAACCATACAGATCATCAATGAGTGCGTTAATTAGCAACCACACCATATTGGCATAATGGACGTACAACTCCCTGTATTTCACTACTCACAGGTTACATACATATTACTGCTTTCCAACTGTAAACAATAGCATTTAGTGAATAATTCATTTTATTATCAAATATAATATATTTCTTAAAAAATCATACTTGATATTGACCAAGGATGTTATTGCAGACATTGGCATATAAACTAAACGTCAGTGCAACCTGTTTGTTATGCCTAATCTAAGCAGTAACGTTCTGATAGGGCTTTGGGGTCATGTCAAATCCTTTCACACAATACCTAGGAAGTACAGATTAGTTTCAGATTATAAGCTTGTGTTGTTGTTGACCCTTTGCAGCAAGGTGACACCTTTCCTATGCAATTTATACTGCAGTGTTGGTGTGTTCTCTCACCGCAGCGGTCTCCTTGTCAGTCCCAGACACCGTCACGGCCTCGGCGAGCAGCGGCACAGACATGTTGTTGCCACACATACACTGTAAGGGGTGCTAGAGAAAAGGAGGGGGGATATCAACACCGCTGTCCGGTATTCAATACAGCTATTCAGCAATCGGCTAAACGAGATGACTAAAGAACTGAACATGCCACCGTTTATGGCTGCTTTGAATCAATGACACTAGGAGACATCTCCTCTGTCAGCAAGTTCTAAAATTCATTAACTAAATTCCTAACTGCAATGATGTTATTAACCAAAACGCCAAAAGGCTAGTACTATAGCCCCTGCGTGTAAGTGGCATTTTGCCTAGCTAGAGCACTGAGTTTCTTAAATTTAAAATTTTTTAACTCAGTTTTAAGCTTGAAGGCCAAAATTAACAACAAAAAGAGGCAAGGAAAAGAGACTAAGAAATAAAATGTGAAAGTTAAGAAGTTACAATATAAACCTTTCAGATCGATCACACATATTTTAGCCTGGTTAGATTTCCACCCACCTGATGAAGGGCCATTGGTGAAAGAAAAAAGGAGACAGAGGAAAAAGCCAGTTCAGGAAAAGAGAATAACAGGCTCAATAGGACAAATGATCAGAGCAATGGGTCACTTGTCACAAAAACTATGTGCACTGCACTGACACAAATGCTTGCCATGGCACGGCCTCATATCCTTGTCACTGTGTCAGCTATTGTATTCTTCAACATGCGAGGTGTCGATCATTAATAATAGAGTAGGTGATCTTCAAATGTGATGAATAACTAATTCATCAATGTGTTTGGGAGATGTTTTATTTCTTATAGTCCAGGTTTGGTGGTCTGCGAGTTTGATTCCCACCCGCGCCAGTATGAAAATGTAAGCTATGCACGCAATACTTTAAGTTGACCAGGTTAAAAACATCTAAATGAGAAATGTCAAATTCTGGAGTAAACGTGAATAGGCTCAGTGATAGAGTGGATACGTTGTTCCTGCATGTCGGCATAATCTTTACTTCATGCCATCATTTAGCCAGACTGTAATTGTATTTGCTAGGCATGCAAACATCCCCAATTCCTTCAAAAGGAATATAAATGCCCAAAATAGCTGCTAATTCTGTCTTGATATTTCATTATCCTTTGCCAGTATTAGGTATATAGCCAAACCAGGGCAGAAATGCACTGATTATATTATCAATATAAATAATTGATAACCATGCACTAATATGGAGTCAACTTTTATTTAACCCCATATTTTATTAAACAAGTTGGATAAAAAATATTCTGAGTAGTAGTATTTAACGTAAAAAAAGTTTTGCCGCCTTAGTCCTATTTGATCTTATATTAGCAGTTATAGCTAACTGGTTACTTTCTAAAATATCCGCTTAGAGATGTAGCCAGACCAACTGTTAATTGAAGGCCTTGTATTAGTATGGTTAACTGATGCCTAAAATAGACTGCAGCACAAAGTCAGTATGTAACCAGTTAACGCCAGCGACAAAGCGATGCATGCTACTTGCTAATGCTAGTTAGATTACATTCTGGATATATCAGGCAGTATGTCAGTCATATAAAGTTATATATTTTGTTAATGTCAGATTAATCCGATCACCAATCAATGTATACATGTAACAAGAGCAACGTAGACCATCTAGTGGTACAAGACACAGACGTGTTGTCCATTATTTACCTACTAGGTAACATTAGACAACGGACTGTATAGAAATATAAATGGAAGGGGTGGAGATGAAGAAACAATGGGGGCTAAGATATAGGTTAGTTCAACCATGTAACTCAATACAACAGACAGTAACCGGTAAGCAACCTATTAGCTAGACGGTTTCAAACGTGGAAAGCGTAAACTAATCGCATCCCTAACCAAGCAGTTTAATCTTTTGTCGCTAGCTAAACACCCTCACAATATGACTCGCTAGCTAGCTTAGCAGGCTAATCACATAGCAGTGTAGTACTGTACAGTACCACGGTATTGTCTGAGTACACTGACATACCATTCGTTGAAGGCTTGTTTATTGAGTACAACATTTGAACATGTATTTGAATACACCTCATCCCGAATCCCCTGAACTACAGTCAAAAGCCCGTGTTCGGTTCGGCGGGGTAAAGGAGTCATTGTAAAACCACGGCCCACTAAAACAAATTCATACACTCACCTTTTGCTGTCCCAGAATCTCAACGGAACTTCCGCTACTGTTGAACAAATGGGCGGGGATTCATCAAAGTGATGTCATTATCTCCACGCCCTTCATTGTGTTTGAATTTACTCATAGCCTTGTTTTAAAAAAATATCTAATTCTAAAAAAAATCTTGATTTAACCACTATTTAACCAGGTGGGCACGTTGAGAACAAATACTAATTTGAAACGGCGACCTGGCCAACATAAAGCGAAGAGGGTGCCAGACCACACAAATTACACATGAATTACACAGGGGAAAAAAATACAAAGAAAATTCAAGTTGCAGAACTTCAGGGTAAACGAGGTAGTTATATGTACAGTTAGTGCAACAGAGTCTGTATTAGTGAGGTAGATCAAGTTGGTATGTAAAGTGGCAAGGCAAATACAATGGAGTAATTAACACTGAGCATAAATGTGCGAAAGGATATTGTGCAAACTGCATACAACTATTAAGAGATTGTGCTGATCAGTGCTAGCAAATGTGCCTGGGACAAAACAAGGCATTAGGGCAAATGGGCTGAGATAGTGTGCGTGTGAGTAATCATGATTTAAAGGAGTTGAGGGAGATGGTGTTCACGAGTTTCAGAGTCTTTTGTAGTTCATTGCAGTCGTATGCTGCTGAAGAAGTGTCGGCCAACGGAGGTATGGGCTTCTGGGGTAACTAGAAAGATGTACCTGCTTGAGCGCAGTTTATGGGTGGGTAAGGCAATGGTGAGAAGAGAGTTTAGGTACAGAGGGTTCATGCATAGAATTTACTTATATATGAGGTGATACCAGTGGGCCAGGCATCAAGTGTGTATTGAGGACTAGTGCATATAGTTCACAGTGGTGGGTGTTAAATGGGGTATTGGTGACAAACTGGATAGCACTGTTATAGAATATGTCTAATCTTTTAAGGAGGGAAGTAGAGGCAGTTCTATAAATGACATCACTGAAATCTACAGTCGTGGGCAAAAGTATGACAAAAGAACGACACAAATACTTATTTTTACAAAGCTTGTTTCCTCAGTGTTGATGATGGCAATTTGCATATACTCAGAATGTCATGAAGAGTGATCAGATGGATTGCAATGAATTGTAAAGTCTCTCTGCCATGAAAATTAACTTGATCCTCCAAAAAAAACCTTTCTACTGCATTTCAACATTGCCAAAAAAGGACCAGCTGCCATCTTGTCAGTGATTTTGTGGAAGGCAGACTGGAAGGAGTATGAGCATGTATGTGAAGGGTGTGTGGGCAGGTGTTAGAGGATGAGTCAGTTGATGTGTGTGTGGAGTCAGTGACGGACAGGATTTTGGCAGCAGTGCTGGTGATTCCAGGGGCTAAATGTGGAGATCGAGGAGGGTGGTGCCGTGGTGGACTGGTAAATGCAGGAAAAGAGTGAAGGAGAGGGCTTTGAGAGTGCTGAGGTAGCTAGTTTGGTCTGGTGGAACGCAATGTAAGGGACTATCAAAGGAAGAGAGCAGTTGCGAGGAGGACAATTACAACAGCTGAAAGGGAGTCATGGCAGGAGTTCTGTTCCACTATTGGGAGGGACAGATTTGGGTAAGGTGTGGAGGATGTTTAGGAAGATGTTGGGAAAGGGTGCTGGGGGGATGCCAGCATTGGTGGAAGGTGATGTTACTGTGGTTACTAACGCGGATAAAGTTATTGTTATAGGTAGGGTGTTTGAGGCTGTGCAGAGGTGTGATCATATTAGTGGAGGGTAAGAGAAGGCAAGCGGATGTACTTAGAGCACATGGTGATGTCATGGTGAGGAGGGGTGACAATGGTAAGCGATGTGTGTTGAGTTTACTAGGTGTGAATAGGTGAAAGCCTTGCACGGGTGTAAAAGGACAGACCAGGGGAAGACAGGATGTGTAAACTCATCCCTAACGCCATGGAAATGGCAGAGTGCCTCTTTCAACAGGTCTTCCGCCTCTACGGTATCCCAGAAAACATTGTTTCAGACAGTGGTCTACAATTTGTGTCCAGAGTCTGGCAGGTGTTCTGTACCTGCCTGGGAGTCACCCTAAGTCTGTCGTAGGGTTCCACCTGAAGACAAATGGACAGGCCAAACGCTTAAACCAGGAACTGGGAAGGTATTTAAGGCAACAATGTGCAAAAAATCCTGCACAGAATTCCCTGGTTCACACATCACATCACTTAACCCCTTTCCAATGAATTCTAGGCTATCAACCACCTATGTTTCCCTGGGAGGCGGAGCCCGGCCAGGAGCCCGTGGTTGATGAATGGTTTGCATGCAGGGAACGAGTCTGGGAGACAGCTCACCAACATCTAGAGCAGGGGTGTCCAAACCTTTCCATGGAGGGCCTAGTGTATGCCGGTTTTTGCTTTTACCTTGTACAAGGCTGATGGAGTAGCTCACTAATTGGTTAGGATCTCCACTCACCTGGCAGTCCAGGTCCTAATTATGCTCTAATTGAAGGGAAAGTCCAAAAACCAACATACACTAGGCCCTCCATGGGAAGGTTTGGACACCCTTGATCTAGAGCATGCATCTCAGACCCAGAAGAGGTTCACTGACTGTCATCGCCGACCCACGCCTACGTTCCACCCAGGCCAATGCATCTGGTTGTTGACTTGGAACCTTTGGCTTTGTCTCCTTGGCAAGAAGCTCCAGCCCAGGTAACTCAGCCCCTTTAAAATTACTCACAGGATTAATCCCGTTACTTACCTTCTCCAGTTACCTCTGCAGTACCGCATTCACCCCACCTTCCATGTCTTATTACTCAAGCCTGTCTTCCACAGTGTGCTACACCCGCCTGTTGCCCATTCTCGGTTGGAAATTGGGGGAGAACCTGCCTACACGGACCGGGAGCTTTTGGTTTCTTGTAAGCATAGGGGACGATTACAGTACCTGAGGGACTGAGAAGGTTACGGCCCGGAAGAACAATCCTTGGTCCCTGTCTTGGGTATCATTGACTCAGATCTAATCCAGTCCTTTCACTTTGAGCAACTGGATCGTCCTGTGCCACGTACCCAATTCTTTTCGCACAGTTCATCCAACACTGATGCCTTTAGTCAGTTCATGCATGGGATGATTACGCTCACCAACAATATTTCTGCGATTGAATTTACAGGTGCCCAATCTGCACACAGGGGGACAGGGCAAAGTAGATAATCAGATTTATCTATCCCAAATACCAAACAGTGCTATGCCAATTTGTGCAACCTTGTGCTGGATGTCCGGGCAAAGTAGGAGAATCCATAGTCAGGCTCAGACCCCTGACTAATAGCTAAATGCTGACTTTATCGTGTGTGAAAGACAGCCAAAACCCATGTGGTCAACAAATCCTAAACTTCTGTTTTCTGCTATGGATATAGTCATAATACCTGCTTTGTAGAGGGACTAAACCACTATAGCTATGGATAGTGTATTACACGTATGGATAATTGTTTTTGCAACTATCAGTTTGTGCATTTGTGGGTTGTAGGCTGTGCACATTCAAATCTTGCTGCGGATTTGTGAATTAAGGGAGGGTTTTAGTTCCATATAGACTCTCACTAAGGTAAACCAATCACTAACTTTCACTGCCATCCCTGGAAATATTTATTATTATTTAGTCAATGATTTGTTATAGCCATATACTTTTTACAAAATGTGTGAGTTTGCAGCAACACTCAGTCAGGGTTAGTTTTCGGTAAAATTTCAATTTCAGTGCACATTGAAATACTTATGTTCTTGGACATTACTAATTGATTGAAATAACAGACAAAATACATTGAAATAACAGACAGAATACAATTTTGCCTTTGTTGACTTTTTATTCACATTGTTAATATGATATTTTCTTCAAATCCCCCTAAAATTTTCAATGATTGTCCTCCTCATTGCCTTTTGTTTCTTGTGATAAACATGGTTTATTGTCATGAAATAATCTATACCAATGTATAGGACTTGGCATCTTTGGATTTACACATGGTCAGAACAACCTGTCTACATTGTCCATAAAGATGTAATCCTCTTATTTATCCATGGACGTAGCATAGGGCTGTGCAGGAGGCGGGAATAATGCACCTTGTTAAAACACATTATCTTGTTGAAAAGCTACAAACAGTAGGCTACAAACTTGTTTAAAAAATTATAGGATATGGCATATTTGTATCAAACTTATTTTAAACTTATAATTAAAATGGAGTGGGCCTTATTTGGTCAAATCCTGCAGAATTATTTAGATAACAGGGTGTTTAATTCTCTTGTAGTCTATAAAATAATTGTACTGTATGCTTATTTTACAAAAAATAATAATATTGATGTATAGCCGTCCACCCTTACACACAAATCGATTGCTACCCCTCACATTTCAATGAAATGGAGAAGTCAGTATGAAAAGCTCATGCATAGTCTTTAATGCCAAAAACACTTTTTTTCTAAAAAAGAAAGCAACAGACCGACAAACCCAATGTAGGCTAAAAGCAGCATTACAGTATAGAATAGTGCTGCAGCATTTCTTCTCTTCCTCCGATGCCCATAGTCCCATTCGACCACAAACATTCTTTAGCTCAGTGCCAAACGCCGTTGGCCATACCAGTCTTCAGCATGAGCCAAGATAAGCTACGTTATCAAAAACTGTCAGACTTTACCAAAACGAAAGTTCTCTCCAGCACACCACTCCTTGCACATCACAACAGTGCCTCATAAAAAAACATTTTTTAAATTTTTTTAAATCGCTGTCACTACAAATTTTTGGACTCCTAAATTTGTGGTCTAAGAGTATTTCAGAGTTTTAGCACTAAAACCAGCTCTTAAATCTGTGAAAATTGAAGTCACTAAAACCAAATCAGAAATGATCCTAAAATGCTGACCCTCCTCCTAATAAAGGGAATGAATGTTTCTAAATATACATTAAATGTCATACTGTAGTCTGCAATAATGTGTATAGCCAAGTAAATGAATGTATATATTTGTATATTCATTTTTCTATGGCCTAAATACCGGTACATTGAATGATAGACAATAAAACATTCTGGTCTTGTGTAGTTGATAATTGTCCTATAACCTGTGGCAGTTTGTTGCTTGAATTCTGCAATCTCCACTGGTGATCTGATCTGAGACTCCAGAAAAAAACAATGCATTTTACAGTCATTGGTCCTGCATGGACGGAATTGGAAAAGCTTCTAAATGTATCTTTAACAATGTCCTTCCTCTCAAGCACAAGATGCCCTAGAAGTTAAAGTTGTTCTTGGTTTTCCTTTTTGTTTGCCCGATGTAGCATCAGGTTGATGTTTTGTCTAATAATGAAAAGACTGCTTATGATACATTATGATACATGTCTGGCAGCTAATTGTTTACAAGCTGCCAGACATGTAAGATGCAGTATAATACTAACCAAACAATGGGCAGAAGTTGACCCCTTAAGACACAGCCCCTCCTCATTTGCATAATGAGGGAGAAAACATACAGAAACGAAAAAAGGACAAGCAGAAATAAATAGGGTATAATATAAAGGAAGAATAAAACAGACAAAATTATTATAATATACACATAAATACATACATTTAAAAAAACAAGTAATTAATAAAGTTGAAGATTATAATGAACAATAACTAAATAAGATATCTATTACAAAGGTTAATAAATATAGAAGCTAATTAAAAGAGATATATACATTTATGTCTCATTGTATAATTAATAACTGCCTACATTTATTTATTTACTGTATTCTTTGTGCATTTAATCGTATGCTTATTTATTTTTTTAGCATTTATTTATTAATTATTTTGGCAGACTTGGTCCTCCATAGCTAACAGTTGTATGTTTGGCAATTAGTGTAATTAGCTCATTGTTAGTTAAAGACAGAATCATACATCTCAGGGACTGGTCAGTGTTTTTTGACAACACACTTGATGAGGCTGTGAAGGCTCTGTCAGAAAGGTATAATATTTGAAAATATGTTCAAATAATAAACATTGGATAATTAAAAACTTAAAATCACATTAAATTACAAACAAATGTACATATTCCATAGGTGTCAAGATCCAGTGAAATTTGATTCAATTTAAATGAAGTAAGCTAATTAAGCTACAGAGAACCAACGTAAACCCTGCAACATGAGCACTGAGGGTTGTGGCACATTTGCAGAGACTGAACAAGTTCTACAGATGCTGTGATGGGCTTAACTTCACCAAAGATAACAAAGCATCACGTCCTGATAACATCAGTAATAACAAGCTCCTGAAGACCTGCTACAAAGAACTGGCCTCTGAGTTCTGTGAACTGTTCAACTGGTTCTTGGAGGAACACAATGTTCCATCTCTGTGGAAAACTTCTGCCATCTGCCCTGTTCCAAAGAAGAGCAGATCCAGAATTCCCAAAGACTTTAGTTTGTAGCTCTTACATCAGTGGTGATTGATGTGCTGCATGAGGACGCTTCCTTTGGTGTGGATGGGCTGCATGAGGACGCTCCCTTTGGTGTGGATGGGCTGCATGAGGACGCTCCCTTTGATGTGGATGGGCTGCATGAGGACGCTCCCTTTGATGTGGATGGGCTGCATGAGGACGCTCCCTTTGATGTGGATGGGCTGCATGAGGACGCTTCCTTTGGTGTGGATGGGCTGCATGAGGACGCTTCCTTTGGTGTGGATGGGCTGCATGAGGACGCTTCCTTTGGTGTGGATGGGCTGCATGAGGACGCTTCCTTTGGTGTGGATGGGCTGCATGAGGACGCTTCCTTTGGTGTGGATGGGCTGCATGAGGACGCTTCCTTTGGTGTGGATGGACATGCTGGGATGAACTGTGTTGTACTGACATGGCTGCCAACATTGACTGAATGTCAGTGGAGAGGATCATCTTGTATATACCTGTAAATACTGCACATACCTGTCCGCATACTCAATTTTGTATGTCTGAAACCACAAACAAATTTCAGGAAAGTAACGTTATACTCCATTTTATTTGCTTTGGCTATTGCAGCCAATAGAGCTCAACCACAAATGTGTATTATTAGAGAGGCAAGACACAAGGATGACTATGGGGGCAGATTCAAGATTATATATACACATCTTTTTTTAATTTGGCTTTTTTAAAACCAGTACTAATGGCTAAAATATAGCAATAATGGTCAATAGCTCTGACCCCATGCAACCTTTTTCAAAACAATCTTTTCACATGTGTTAAGGGACATCTCCCACACCATCAACATCAACTATCTTTTAAATTTTTTGATTTGGCTTTTTAAAAATTAGTTCTAAAGGCTAATATATAGCAACAATGGTCAATACTTCTGACCCCATGCCACCTTTTTCAAAACAACCCAGTTAGCAACAACATTTTGGATGTGGTACCCAAATGGCCTGGGTCTACCCATGTGGGGATATTGAATGAAAGTGGCCCGAAGCAGCTGTTTGAAAGGCACCTTTTTGCCACACAAAGCCCAAATGAACTACAACAGGTAGCCTTTTTGTAAGCTATTTATACACAATTGTTTCATAGTTTATTAATAGAACACTGTGTCCTAATATAGGCGATATATAATATATCCCTTCACAGGGCACATCGTATCACACGAAGTGTGGTGGAGAGTGATTTGCCAGTAGAAGCGCAGATTCCACATTCTCCACTCAGATATTCAACTAATTGAGCAAGCAGTGTTTCTTATTCTCTCTAGATTGGTTTTCTTTTGGAATCCATATAGGCTATGATTACATCATTAACTCTACGCTATCTATAGGCAGGTCAGTTAACAGCACACTGGTTTTGAATATTTAATGGAAAATCAAAACCTTCTTTGATCTTTAATTTACAATGTGTATATCATAATGGATTCTCTTGAAAATTCTTTATTGGAAAATGTTTGTTGAACATCAACTCCTCTTATGAAATGTCACCGTTGAATGTATCTGAGAATATTCTTAAACAAGTACATCTTTTCAGTGATTCGATCTTGCCTACGTCGTCACCCAAAATCCCGTTTGCGGCACAGCAAAGTGTTGTGAATCAGCCCTAAGACTGACACTTAAGATTTAGTCCTACACTTCACTAAAAGTAGGACAGAGATGTTTGATAACTAACTTTTAAGCGCAGCTTTGAGCCAAGAATCTTACTTACTCTTGAGTCAAGTCTTAGCAGTGTTCTTAAGAGTAATTCTAAGAAGCTTGATAAATACAGGCCCAGATGTCCACACAATTCCTACTAGTTGATAAATAGAACCCAATTAGACAAATGAGACTAAAATATTATACTTGAGAACAATGATCCATTATTATATATCTGTGGATGGCAAAAGTATATGAACCTCTAGGATAATCAGTTAATTTCAAGGTGAAATTAGAGTCAGGTGTTCTCAATCAATTGGATGACAAACAAGTGTGCGTGTACACCCTGTTTTATTTAAAGAACAGGGATTTATCAAAGTCTAATCTCCACAACACAAGTTTGTGCAAGTGTACCATGGCACGAACAGAGAATTCTGAGGATCTCAAAAAAATAGTTGTTGATGTTCTTCAGGCGGGAAAAAGTTTCAAAACCATCTCAGAAGTGTTTTAGGACCTCAATCTACAGTCAAACAGATTGTGTACAAATGGAGGACATTGCAGACCCTTGTTATCCTCCCCAGGTATGGTCAGCCAACAAACAAGGAATCATACATGTACCAATTCACCAAACAAAAAAGCATACTCTTCCTTATGCCTCCACTCTTTATTATCAAACAAAATGTAACAACTGAGCAAATCCAGACTAATTAGTGTCAGTCATATTTGGCGTTCAACTGGACTTGCCTAAATGTACAATCTCACTTCTTGCTGACTCATTGATCTTCAACCCCTCCTTTTCCTTAGGAGATGAAATTTGTCTGTGGGATGAGGCTCTCGACTTTATGGTCTGCAGGGTTAGCTGCTGCCTCATAGTTGCAAATAGTCACTTCATGTCTGTGAGCCTGAGAAAACGAAAAAGTGATAAGACAACTAACAGCAGTCTATTTTTTAAATTGAGCACATAGAACTGCGGAAGCACAGCCTGAATTCAGTTTAGAAATCAATGGAGCAATTAAAAATAAAAACACAATTGCCTAGTACCAAATAATGTAGAAGAGAGACTGTGCTCACCTGCGAGAACTCCCCTCTTAGCCCAATGTAGTAAATCCTTGTGGATTCTGTCCCAAAATTCCGTGATATGTGAATGGACAAGTGATTAACATTGGAGAAACGGGCAATCCTGGAAAGAGTAGTTATTGAAGGGAGTGCATTATAAGTTTAATTGATACCAAGTTCACAGCATATACAGCTCTAAAAAAAATTAAGAGACCACTGCAAATTCTTCGTAAGGGACACTGCAGACCCCTAAACCGTTGTGCCGGTGATGTTTCTGACATGATAGGACACAAAACTCTATGCTTTTTGAAATTCCAAACTTGGCACACTAAGTATCCAAATTTTACTATGATGATGTTCTTTACATCATTGTAGTGATACTTGAAAACTACAGCTAGATTCAGGGGAGGCTTTCAGTTGACCTTCTAATCTTTACTTGTCCCGCCCCTGAATTTACTTAACTGAAAAATAAAACTTCCATAGTAAGTTTGAGAATACTACAGATTGCATTCTTCCGTCAAATACGTAGCTAAATTTCAAGAGTTGGAGAGATTTTGTTTTCGACAATGGCTAGTGCAAGTGATTGAAATACCCAAAGAGCTGGCTGACTTTGAATTTGATCAGGTGTTATTGAATGGTAATGACGCAGAAGTACAGCAGAATAAGCAAGGCAGGGGTGAACTCGCACTGGTGGTGTTTGTGGAAACTGCCCAGCAATGGCAACAGAGACAGAGTTTCAAAACCCTACAGCGTTTCACCTTTTCCACATTTTGTTGTTTCACTCTTTCCAAAATGGATGAAATTCATTATTTCCCTCAAAAGTCTACAAACAATACCCCATAATGACAATGTGAAAGAAGTGTGTTTGAAATCTTGCAAATTTATAAAAAATAAGAACACAGCCTCTGCTCAATACTTTGTTGAAGCACCTTTGGCAGCAATTATAGCCTTGAGTCTTTTTGAGTATGATGCTACAATTGGCACACTAATTTTTGGGCAGTTTCTCCCATTCTTCTTTGCAGGACCTCTCAAGCTCATTAGGTTGGATGGGGAGCATCGGTGCACAGCCATTTTCAAATCTCTCCAGAGATGTTCAATCGGGTTCAGGTCTGGACTCTGGCTGGGCCACTCAAGGACATTCACAAAGTTGTCCTGTAGCCACTCCTTTATTAGCTTCGCTGTGTGCTTAGGGTCATTGACCTATTGGATGAACCTTCGCCCCAGTCTGAGGTCCAGAGCGCTCTGGAGCAGGTTTTCAACAAAGATGTCTCTGTGCATTCCTGCATTAATATCTTTCCCCCAATCTTGCCCAAAGCATGCTGCCACCACCATGCTTCACTGTAGGGATGGAGTGCTGCAGAGAGTTGTTCTTCTGGAAGGTTCTCCTCTCTCCACAGAGAAATGCTGGAGCTCTGTCAGAGTGACCATCGAGATCTTGGTCACCTCAATGAATAAGGCCCTTCTCTCCCGATCGCTCAGTTTTGGCCAAGCAGCCAGCTCTAGTAAGAGTCATGGTGGTTCCAAATTTCTTCCATTTTCAGATGATGGAGGCCACTGTGCTCATTGGGACCTTCAACACGGCAGATTTTTTTTCTGTACCCTTCCCCAGATCTGTGCCTTGATACAATCCTGTCTCAGAGGTTTCCAATTCCTTGGACTTCGTGGCTTGGTTTGTGCTCTGACATGCACTGTAGGACCTTATATAGACAGACTTGTGCCTTTCCAAATAATGTCCAATCAACTGAATTTACCACAGGTAAACTCAAATCAGGTTGTGGAAACATCAAGGGTGATCAGTGGAAACAGGATGCACCTGAGCTCAATTGAGTGTCATGGCAAAGGCTGTGAATACTTATGTACATGTGCTTTTTTCATTTATTTTTAATACATTTCTAAACACTTCTTTCACATTTTCATTATGGGTTATGGTTTGTAGAATTGAAGGAAACAATTAATTTAATCCATTTTGGAATAGGTGTGTATTGTAACAACAAAATATGGATAAAGTGAAGCACTGTGAATATTTTCCAGATGCACTGTATGATTTTCAGCATATTGGAGCTGACTTTTCTTGCGCTTTTGTGTCAATAGTGGTGTACGTCTTGGAGTTCTGGCATGGAATCCTTGTGTTTAGCATGTGCCTTACTGTGCTCAATGTAATCTCAGTGCCTGTGACCACCAAGTCTTGCTGCAGGTCTTTTGTGGTCACTCAAGTTTTTTTTTACAACCTGCCATCTCAGAAATCTGGTTGCAGTCATTGATAGCTTCTTTTTTCTGCCTCGTCTAGGTAGTGTAACCACTGTTCCGTTCAATTTTAACTTGTGAACTACACTTCCACCATTGTCTCTGGGAGCATTCAGTGTCTTCGCCATCTTTTTGTATCCTGTTCCTTATTTATAAAGGCAATGATCTCTTCTCAACTTTTTGGACCATTCTTCTGACTTAGCCATGTTTCTCACACGCAGTCCAACGTGAAACTCAACAAACCCATAGCCAGTTCAGGACTTTCACATGTTCCAGCTCAAGCACACCCAGTGCAACTAATGAAGCCCTTGATTAGTTGCATCAGGTGTGCTTGAGACAAAACCTGTGGTGCATATTTGTGCTATTGTAAGATATTCTATTCAGGGAGCTGTATAATTGAGAATGGTGGTGTGAGTTGCATTTGGAGTTGGATTTGGGGAATTTGTTTTGTTCAGCAATTTTAATTGCTTTGTTTGATTTTTTGATGCAAACAGCTGAAAGTCCATACATTTTGACAATAAACCTGATTTGCAATGGGGGTTGAATAATTTTGAGTGCAACTGTATGACAAATCATCTATGGTAACAGTTGTAAATACTATATTAATTAACTGATTTAGTATGGAATTGGCCTTTAAATTAGAATCTCTACATGTATGGCAGCCTTTCCATTCCAGTGTATGGTGAATTCAAAACACAGGCACACCTCATTCTACTGATGAGGTACTGATCATGTGCACCAGAACTAAATCTAATATTAATATTGAGAAAAAGTACAAAACCAATCCCGTGGTATTAGTGGTAATCAATATCCTCTTGCAATAGGATAAAAAAAAGTGGTAGTAGTACCTCAAAATATCTGGAATAAAAAATCTATTGACCATGACAAAAGAGTTGAAAAGGAAAAGGTTTCCATTCTGGCTTTACTGGCAGAAGGATACAATGAGCATCCTTACAATTTCAAAGACAGTGGTTCATAAGAACAAGTTCAAGAAGCAGACAATGGGGACAATGAAGCTACAGACCAACAGAGGGTGTAAACAACTCTCCGCTCACCGGGATGACCGCCAACTCATTTGAATGTCACTCAACAACCTTAGAACGACATCAAATGACTTACAAAGAGAATGGCAAAAGGCAGCCGGGGTGGATTGCGCAGCGAAGACCTTTTGAAACAGGCTCCTAGGGGCAGGGCTGAATTCAGGCATGTAAACAGGTCAGGGGAAAAAGGATATGAAGAACCCCTGACCCTCTAGGGCACGGTTCATCAACTCCGGTCCTGGAGGATCGAAAAACCTATTTTTGTTCTCTTTCTAATAGGAGACAAATTTATACCTGGGAAAGCAGGTGATTGCAATTAACTACTAGGTAAAATAAAAAATCTGAAGTGTTTTTAGCCCTCCAGGACTGGAGTTGATGACCCCTGCTCTAGGGGCATTTTCCCCCAGAAGAAAAACGTGTCCATTTATTCATAAACGCATCAATCTGGTGCACTTTGAGAGAAAATCGCTGACGTTACCAAGCACAAAGCATCTTGGCTGCGCACCACCGGTACTATTTTGGCTGTCCGCAGGCACTCAGTGCGACAGTCTAAACTTCTAGATGGGTGAACTGTATTCGTTGCCTGCTTGTCGGTTAAAGGCAAGTGATCGGTTAATGACGGTTGGCTATCAGTCAAAAAAAATTATCTGATTCCCTAAAGACAACAACACGTTTCCAGACATTTTGGAGGCGGGAAAACTTGTCTTATGGTCGGCCCAATACGGTATTATTAAATTCAAATCAGTATTGTTCATAAACAAACAATTAGCTTAGGATTAGCTAACATTGTTAAAAACATCAGGTTAAGTTACAAAATATTACTGTAACGTTATCTGACAGGATAGTTAACATTGTAAACTAGCTTATTTATTACCTTAAGCTTGCTTTCTGAAGGGCATTTCGTTCTGCAGTGTTCAACTTCAGTTCGTTTCAGTTGTTGATGGACTGCTGAGTGCTCAGTGTTGCAAACCTCTCCCCACTCTGCCTCTAATTGGCTGCAAAGTTTAGGCAAAGTGAGGTAAAGTTGCAAACAAGGACTGGAACAAGGTCATGATGAGTCCAATTTTCAGCTTTGCCCAACATCTGGTCATCTAATGGTTAGACGGAGACCTGGAGAGGCCTACAAGCCACAGTGTCTAGCACCCATTGTAAAATTTGGTGGAGGATCAGTGATGATCTGGGGGTGCATTGGCAAGGTTGGAATTGGGCAGATGTGTCTTCTTGAAGAACACATGAATCAAGCCACATACAAGGTTGTCTTTTGAAGAAAACTTGCTTCCTTCTGCTCTGAGGATTGTTTTTTCCAGCAGGACAATACCTCTAGGGATGAAGTGGTTTCAGGGTTTCACACAGTTTTAAAAACAGACTGTTTTCATACCGTGGTCATTTTCTCATTCAAGGTATTGTATTAAAGTCAGGATTACTCCTGAAATGGAAAAGGAATTAATGTCCATAATGTAACTATTCAATTAAGAGAGTCAATTACATTTACACAGAATCATACAAACTTCATGCAATAAAAATAAATCTCTTAATTGACACATTTCCACTGCTCCATAGTCCAGTGGCAGTGTGCTTTACACTGACTTTTCTCATAGATTGCATCCAATGACAGTGATATTTATAGTCTGTGAGCTATTGAATACAACCCATTATACTGCCAATGCCGATCTATTGAGATTATGGCTATGTGCTGAATTTAAAGCACTTGTGAGAAAGTGTGGCTGAAACATCAGAAGTTAATAATTAGTAGGGGGGTCCACATACCTTTGGCCATATAGTGCATGTCTCTGTGGGTACAAACATTCTATATTTGATTACTGTGAAAATCTCATACCGTTACACCCCTACATGCCACACAGCCAGGTCAGTTAAGATGAAGATGGGGGACCACCAGATCAAGACCCTGGCCAGCCCAATATCCATACCTGAACCCCACTGAAACCCTCTGGAATGTTTTCAAGAGGAAGATGGATGGTGACAACAATCCATTAAACAAAGTCGAGCTGCTTGAATTTTAACACCAAAAGTCGCTTAACCTAACCTAATATGCACGTAAAACACTGGTGGACCTCATGCCAAGATGCATGAAATCTGTGATTGAAAAACCTGGGTTATTTGACTAAATACTCTTCCTCAGTTAACAGATTGGGGTTGTTTAAAAATGAATATATATTTTTTGCAATATTAGAGTTCTGACAACATTGCATATTTCTTGTTATTTTTATCAGTTGTCATTTTCTGCAAATAAATGCTCTGAATGACAACAATTTAATTTGGAACTTGGGAGAAATTGTCAGTAGTTGTAGTTGATGGAATAAAACTAAAATGTAACCCAAACACATACCTACCAACAGTAACACTAGAGAAACATTATTTTGCAGTGGTTTCTTAATTTTTTCCAAGAGCTGTATATTTATTTATGTATAGCTCTTACTTTGTTGGGTATTCTAGCTGTGCCAAGGAATCTCTATTGAGACGGAAAGCTTGGTCTGGCTCTCTGCCTGTGTCATCAAAGGACATCTGGGGTATGTTCTTGTACCTACAAGTACAACACAACAAAAAGTCGGCAACATTCATTTATACAAACCACAAATTCTCAAAGCAAATACAATACATGCCATTGTAACAGAAGCTAGCTACATTGTAAAGAACCTCAACAGTTTTGTAGTCTCACAGCATGAAGTTACTTGCTCTTTCTGTTTGCAAACTTGGCTGAAACCAAAAGAAGCAAACAGAACGAACAAGAGGGGGCTTGAGCCACTGCAGCTCGTTTTGTTTTAGTTTGTCCCAATGAATACACCCCTAGCTGAGTTGGCGTGAGTAATCAGAGTGATATCAAATGTTAGAGTCCATACATGCTACACTGGTACAACGATGACCCAAAGTCCTTACCCAAGGTTTTCTGAAAGGCACAGTACTCACTCACAGTCTCATTTCTGCAGGATGCGAGTCATCATCTTCACCAGAGACAATTATACCCTTCAGTTTGACACTTCCTGTGAATCTGAGTAAAATAAGCTTTGTGAAATAGGCAACTAGGAAAAGTTAAAGAAACATGGTTAAAAGAGGTGTAAATCAGGTATTATCATACGGGATGTTGAACAGGAGCTCTTCGTCAGCATCACTATCCACGAACTGCAATTGATAGACCGCTTTTAGATAACTACATTGACGAGGTGATTAATACAGTGACTGACGGTTACTACTATAAAGTAAAACTCAGATTCAACCAATAGTGCACCTTTTTTGTTCATTGTTCAAAACAAGTAAGCATTCTTTGATCTGAAGGGGTGCACCATAACATTAATTGTGAACTTTTATTGGCAACTGCCTTATTGCTGCATATCAATGTGTCAACACCGTAAACCTTTTTACAATGTTTGGGTAGTGGAAAGCCAATATGGCAGCTGTCACAGTGGCAGCATTAATCATAGTTTCAAGGTGTAGGACTTCAACCAACAGACATAATTTATTTTCAGAACATGCACTCAATTAACGTACCTTCTCCCTATCTGTCCGTTGATCCCATGGCTTAAAAACGAGTTTCCCATCGCCTTCCCTAGTTTCGTTAAGGCACTGTAGTTTCTCGACGTCAATGCGCTGATACAATGTATACTCCAGGCCCCGTTCCGCTGGTTCGTGCTCATCTTCACAGCAGCCGTGGCTGTGTCCACCGTGACCGTGACCATCACCAGACATAGCAGGAACTAATTTAAAATCGGACCTTAGAACTTTGTGAGGTTTCGAGCTCTCCGACAACTAAGCCAAGTTGTTTGTTCCAGACTGAATATGCTGGAATTACTTTTCCACAACATTCTGGAGGAAACGTTTACATCACATGTACGGTAATAGCCAATCAAGATAGACGTACAGACGCAAACCATCAACGTGCACTTTTGATTGGCCTGCCCTAGACCAATGAGAAAGCACGAACCTGTAAAATCCTTATCTGATCAGTAGCTGCCCTCGATTAGATTTGTAACCCAAACTCATTTCATATTTTTCGTTAGTCATCACTGATTACCATGTTGCAATATAGTTTCATAATGATGTATTCAGTACAAGAATACGTTATGTACCTGACTAAATTCTGTATGCAGTATCCTCTAGTTTCAATGCTACATTTGAGTAGATTTAATCATTATTCATGAATTCATATCAACACCGCGTACTGTGAAGAAAAAAAGACTATCAAAATAAGGGCAAAAAGTCAATTTTATTAAAAATGTCCATATAACATTTATTAAAATCTATTAAAATTACTATTTGATCCACTTCCATTTGGGTCAGGTCCCAGAATTGAAAATAAATACATGAGTGAAACTGCAGGGTCATATCACTTTGCTATATCCACTTTCTCCCTTTTTTTGTATTCCTCTTCCTAAACTCACTTCATTCTTCACTCATCACAGTGAACCAGATCAAAGTAGGGATGCACATGTGGTTTAGTACTGAACACAGTAGGAAAACAAGCTGTGGATGTACTGGAATAAAAAGAATTTCTCCTCTGTTATATGAAAAAATATGCTTGCTTGTAGCAGCACAATGTAATTTAATGTCTATAACATGTGTAACATTAAAACGCATAGATCTGTGTCAGAGTCCAACTGTAGTGTATGATGATGTGACCTTTTAACAAATGACGTATTTGCCTTTGACGTGTTATTTGATGTGTATATCTGTGTGTGGGTGCTGTCAGGGTCCATCTCAGAACAGTTAAAAATGGAGGACATAACAGTATGTGTATTTAGGAAAAGCTAAAATAATGGTAAACAGCTCTCATGAGGGTGGGTGTATGTTTTTTGTTGGGGGAACTACCATAAATCACTGAAATAAAAGGAGCTTATCTCCTACGATCTCTCTCTTCCTGTCAATCACTCATCACATTCATGTCTCATGCTCTATCTGCGAGAAAATCTGTTCTTGAAAGCTTTGATAGTTTTGGCCATCATAGGTGCAATTTCTGCAAGAGAAACATATGAGAGCGTTTAGAAGCAGCTGAATGTAAACACTGACAAGCATCACTTCTTTTAAACAGAAATTCACATTTCCACCTTCCCCAGATACTTACTTTTGACCTGTGGCTTATTGTCTCTGGGATTGGGGCTAGGTCCACCCCCGCTAGGACCTGATGAACGTGAGGTTTCAGGGGGGCTGCCGTGGGAGGTGGCGTACATGGACTCAGCCGCAGGTGTGCTGTATGACACGGCTGGCCTTATTCTGTAGAGGGGGATGTAAAAGGATGGCCAAACCAACCAATCAGTGTGCAGTTAGAAACAAAGCTGTTTGTTGACATAATAGTATGGTTTAAATATTGGGAGCATTGTGCTCCATCTTTGCCTCTATAAACTCTAAATGCAATAAACATTTTTGGGGAACATTTCTTACTTTACTCATGAAGTCTAGCCGATATCCTCACCCTGTCAGACAGAACAACTGCCTCGTGTTCCTTTCCTGTCTAGCTTGCACGTGAGTGACCGTTTTTATGTCATCCTCCGGTATTGAACCTACATAATATCTTAAATATACATTCCTCAACCTTTTTGGTAACATTAAAATGTAGTGGACATAGTTAATCTTACTTTCAAATATCTCAAGTTAGCATTCAATCAAGCATTTCTGTGTATAGGGACATAAATGTTATCGTGATGTGGTGGACATAGCTTGACAACCTTCGGCTCTTTTCTTTTTTAACCCTTTTGGCGTATTAAATAATGGAAAATCTTTTGCTTCAGTCTTTTTTCCTGCCTCTGTATCATAACTTTCACTCAATACACTGTCATCAGTGAAGCTGTCAATCATGCTGGAAGTATAGTAAAAGCCTAATTGCTGGAGATTCACTACTTTGTAAAGTGACAATTTATAACACTTTAAAATGAACTGGCACACTTTATAATACCCACATGCTGCCCAAACATGGCTCAACAATTCACAAAATCATAACTGTCAATTTAGAACAAAGAAAATGTAGTGGACCACAGGACCAACATGCACTACGCTGCAGCCTTTAACAGGGGTGTGAATGTCCGCATACTTTATTGGGGCAGCAGCTGCGGTGGAGGCGCTGGTGGAGCTGCTCTTGGTGCCAAACTTCTCCTGTCGTCGGCGGACATCTCTTGGGGGTTTGGCAACAGAGTTCACAAATGCCATTTTAACCTGCCGACCTTTTCGGGAAAATTGACATATGCACAACAAACATAGGATATCTTTATTTAAAGTAATCTTATGTGTGTTTTCAAAAATAACCCTTGGTTATAACTACTGTGTGTGGTCATAACAAACCCAGGGCATAGAGGTCAAATGGAAAATCACCTTTGGGCTTGTTGGCGTGGGCAGAGCTGATGTTCTGGGTAAGCATGCGCAGACGCTCCTCTCGCTCGTCGTGCTTCCGCAGGTACATCTCCCGCCATGACTCGTACTCTTGGCGGCTCTCGCGTTTGAAATCCCGCTGGCAGTGCCGGTGCCAAAGCTCATCAGACTCCTCCGTAAAACACTGAGAGGAAACAATTTGCGTTAGAAATTCTACATTTCATCTATAGTACAACTTGATAGAATTCGGACAGAAAAAATATAATTTAGAACCTAAAATGGCATCAATAACATCATATCTCTTTCATAGCAAATGTATAATAAGCATCTCATTATGCTGATTATACTGACGCACACAATTCACAGGGTATCAAGCATCTCATTATAATAATAAGCATCTCATTATAATAATAAGCATCTCATTATAATAATAAGCATCTCATTATAATAATAAGCATCTCATTATAATAATAAGCATCTCATTATAAAAATAAGCATCTCATTATAATAATAAGCATCTCATTATAATAATAAGCATCTCATTATAATAATAAGCATCTCATTATAATAATAAGCATCTCATTATAATAATAAGCATCTCATAGACAAACAAGGAAAACATTGTTAAAAAATGGTGCCACTGACAGAGCCTGAGGTTTTTACAGGAAATATATCGTAATTCAGTAATGAATAAAAACTTTTCAATGTTAAATTTTCGGTAGGAGTCAAGATTTTATTTCTAAGTCACATAAGGGGTTACTAGTGTGTATGTGAGTTACCTGATTGCATTGCTCAATGCGGTAAAGCTGTTCTGGGGTGCATCGCTCTAGTACAGGTTCTAGAATCTCAAAGGGCACACCTCCCACCTCATCGATAGCTGAACAAACATACAGTAAGCCTCACATTACAACAGTTACACACAAATCAACAGTTTCAAGTATCTTTTAGATAAACAACACAAAAACAACTAGTGAATTGTTGCATAGAGTGAAGCTCAGGGTAGAATGCGCGTGCAAGTAGACAGGCGGCCATTAGAATCTACACCACAATTAAGTTGGTGTTTGAACAACAAAGAATATGGTACATGATAAATTCATTTGCCTTCTATTTTTTTGTGAGAGTTTAGATGTACCAACTATGTATGTGAAAACAAAAACTCAAATTAAAACAAAGTGTTGTTTTAACGGTGCCACGGCATGGCATTCAAACTGTCACTAAGTAACAAAACTCACAGTCAATGTTGTTTTGAAGCACTCTTATACACTGCTCGTACAGACTCATCATTTTGGGCAGGTAGGAAGTCTTTGAACCGGAGTAGACTGACATTTTAGAGTTAAAACGTCGCCCGGTGAAGCCTGTGTCCTCCTCCGCATCATTCGACACAGGTCCTGGAGAAAGAGGGTAAAGGTTCAACATGAGAAAAGGCTGACAACCTTAACCAACTGGTGTAGACCAGACATACAGAATACCATCTGCTTACAAATGTACCCAAACTACAAGTTCAGATAAACCCAGCTTATATAAGGTGTACTCCCAAAATCCACACTAGAATAGTGAAGATTAAACTAAGACATCAAAATTCATCCATTGTGGATATAAACTAATTATTAGTGCTCTCAAACTATTATATTTTATTTATTCAATTAAACAGGTAAGTTGACAGAGAAGCACTCATTTGCAGCAATGACAAAACGTGTAGGTCACCTAAAACACAACGTACAGCGGCCATCACCAATTAGCAGACTCTGGTCCAGGTCCGGACCGCGAGATGGTTCTCTCCGGACTGCAACACATTTCTTATAAAATAATAATTTTGGCAGAGCTTCTTGTTTTTTAGTCAGGCACACTTTAGCCAGCTTGGGGAGCTGCGAGGGCCTGTGTGTGTAGTTCAGACGTGCGTCATATTTAAATCACTTCACGCAACGTAAGACAATTAAAGCAATTTTTATTTACAGTGCATGGAGACCAATAGAGACACTTGTAATCAGGGGAGGGAGAGATGAGTGAAATCAGGAATGATAGGTTACGGAAGCTACAACGATGCATACACTCAAGGTAAACAGTAAACTTTGCTAGGTGTCTTGTCGTGCTAAAGTACTCAGCAAAGTTAGTTGCACTCTTTATTTATAAATTATCTTAATTCTTTATAACTGACTCAACCCAACAAAGCAGGGATCTCTGCAGTCTCTCACCTCTCAAAACCCAGTGCACAATTTCCCCCAATACAGTGGGTATAGAAAAGAATCACCTCCCTGTAAAATAATCACATTTTGTTGTTTTGCAGCCTGAAATGAAGACAGACACAGTTTGTTGCATTCAGCTGTTTTTACATTCAAGTGAAAGATATAACAGCAACAAGTCAGAAAAAAAAAAGAAAAAAAAATGGATCACCCCCTTGTTTCAGTATTTTGTTGAACCACCTTTTGCTTTATATATAGCCTTTAGTCTTTAGGGATATGTCTCTAACTAAAGTTGCAATATTTGACCACTCTTCTTTGCAGAACTGCTCAAGTTCAGTTAAATTTAATGGTGACCGTTTGTGGACTGCTGTCTTCAAGTAATTCCACAGATTTTCAATGGGGTTTAAGTCTTGGCTCTGACTAGGCCATGCAAGGATATTCACCTTTTTCTCCTTCAACCACTGTGTGGTAAGTTTTGCTGTGTGCTTTGGGTCATTGTCATGTTGGAAGGTAAATCTTCTTCCCATTGACAATTTTCTGGCAGAGAACAGCAGGTTTTCCTCAAGAATTTGACAGTATTTTGCCACATCCATTTTTCTTCTATCCTGACATGTGCTCCAGTCCCTGCTGAAGACAAACAACCCCATAACATGATATTACCACCTCCATGCTTTACTGTAGGAATGCTGTTATTTAGATAGTGAGCTGTATTGGATTTTTGCCAGACATATCACTTGGCGTTGAGGCCATACAATTCCATTTTAGACTCATCTGACCATAAAACCTTTTTCCATGTGGCCTTAGAATCTTCAAGGTTAGCTTTGGCAAAGCTTAGTCGTGACTGCATGTTGGCTTCCTTGAGGAGTGGCTTTTTTCTTGCAACCCTCCCATACAAGCCACATTTGTGGAGAATTTGTGATATTGTCACATGCACACAATGACCACTCTTTGTCATGAATTCCTGCAACTGCTTCAGAGTTGCTGTAGGCCTCTTGGTAGCCTCTGACCAGTTTCCTCCTGGCTCTTTCATCCAGTTTGGAGCAACATCCTGACCAAGGGAGGGTCTGTGTTGTACCAAATACCTTCCACGTCTTAATAATGGACTTCACTGTGCTTCTAGGCACTGATAAAGCCTTTGAATTTTTTTGTATCCATCTCCTGACTTGTGCCTGTCCACAATTTTATCCCTTAGATCTTTTGACAATACCTTGCTACCCATAGTTGATTGGTGTCTTCAGTTGCACTACCAAGGACTGAAATGCTTCAGGAAAAGCTTGTTTCATGCTGAGCTAATCAAAATGACCACAGCTGATCAGTCAAAATTCAGTTGGCTTTGTGTGCTATTGAGAAGGTAATTAACTACACCTGGTTGGGTTTACAAGTCATTTTTAAGAGGGAGGTGATTCTTTTTCCAACTCAGTGATTCTGTTTTTTAATTTGTAATTTCATTTTTCTGACAAGCTGGTATTATATCTTTCAGCTGGATGTTATGAGTTGTACATACAGCTGAATGAAACAAAAACTATGTCTGTCCGTTTTCATTTCAGGCTGCAGAGCAACAAAATGTGATTGTTTTACGGGGGGGGGGGTGATTCTTTTCAATACCCACTGTATACATCTCAATAGCATAAACTGTTTTCTTTACAATTATAATGAGAATTTAAGAATAATACTAATATGTGTGACTGAGTTTTATCCTATAGTTAGTAGGCTACTGCTTCATATTTGAAGTCCCCCTTAACATTACTTTTGTAGCAGTAAGATTACATTAATTCTAGCTTGTGCTTTTCCCTATATCCTCATGTTTTTCCCTATTACAAACTGTAAATCCACATTTTAAAAGGTGATAAAAAAATTCCCCCCTAGGGGGTTAGCATCTTTGTCAAATTTTTCACCCCTGATGAGTTTTCACCAGATTGTATATTGAATGTCCTTTCTACTGAGGTGTGTTTGTTTTACCTAATTTCTCTTAAATGTACTCTATGGACTTACTGTATTTTGCTGTGGAAAACAACATCTGCTAAATGACTAAAATGTAAAAAGTTCGGACCTTTGCTCGGTAGAAACCTGTGTAACTGGACCTCTTAGAATTTTAATTGAATACCCCTGCTTCACAGTGAACAAGCAAAGCAATAAAAAAGCAAGAAGAAAGCAACACACTAACATAAAACAACAACAGTCAGTAATAAATAATGGCACCAGGTTCACCAATTTAAATAGTAAATCATTCCACATGTGAGGGGTAGCCAGTGGTAGCCAGTTCATCTAACATTTAAAAGTGAATTAATAAAAAGGTGGTAGTTAGTGCAAAAGAGCTTTATAAACAAAAAGTGTGTGCATATAGATGGTATCGCCATGATCGATGACAGGCAAAAAAGTAGATTCAACAATATTTTCTATTATTTAGTGTCAAACAAGACTTGTTTCTATAAAATAATCACACTTTAACTTGTGTGAATGGGGTCCAGTTGTATAGGGTATGCTACTTGAACAATAGGGAAATACACAGGGTAGGCAAGGTTGTTCTATACTGTATTTTTTTGCATAAATATCAACTAAAACATTTTTACACAAGTTCTAAAAGTAGATAACGATAACCCAATTAGAAAAAATATCATACTTGTACATTCATTAATTGAGGAAAACAATCCATTATTACATATCTGTGATCTTGAGCAAACTGCAGATGGGCAGCAATGATCTCTTTGAAGAGGAGTGGTTTCTCCTTGCAACGCTGCTATGCACACCATTGTTCAGTGTTCTCCGTATAGTGGACTCATGAACATTGACATTACCCAATGTGAGACAGGCTTTAGTTGCTTAGAAGTTACCCTGGGTTTACACTTATTGCTCTAAGAGTGATCTTTGTCGGTCAAGGGTAACAATGGTCTTCAATGTCCAATTTGTAGAAGATCTGTCTGACTGTGGATTCGTGGAGTCCAAACACATCAAGAGATAGTTTTGTAACCTGTTCCCACCTGATCATTACCTACTCTTTTTCTAAGATCCTTAGAAATATATTTTGTTTGTGCCATGGTACACTTCCACAAACATGTGTTGTGAACATGAGACATTGTTATATTTAAAGAACGGGGATCTATCAGAGTGCCCACTCACTCTTGATTGTCATCCAATTGATTGAAAATACCTGACTCTAATTTCACTTTCAAATTAACTGCTTATTATAGTGGATCTAATACCAGAGATGGCAAAAGTACTCACTTCCCATACTCAAGTAGAAGTACAGATACTTGTGTTAAAAATACTCTGGTAAAAGTAGAAGTACTGATTTAACTTCATTACTCAAGTAAAAGTAACAAAGTACAGGCTTGGCAATTTACTTAAAGTATAAAAGTAAAAGTAACCTTGCGAATGACAACCCTTTTTTATGCAAAGCTACCTGGACCACACAAATGTTACTAGTGCAAGCTGAGAAACTTCAGTAGACATGTAAAAAAGGCTCTTTATGTGCCATTGCCTACATTTTAAATAGATGTCTGCCAATAGGCCTAAAACATCACACATATGTTTGTGACAGAGACTGGGACTATAGGTTAATAAGATTCTGACTGAGTAGCAAGATATTAATTAAATTGTGATTCTGTGAGAATTCACAGATAAAGTTTATCTTTTTTAATCTTCCCCTTAACATTTGAAGGAATCTACATGTGTGTGTGCAGGGACGCTGACGGGGGGGCAACTGGGATTGTCGTCCCAGGCCCAGTCCTGAGGGGTTCCCAAATTTTGTTTTTGCACAGTCATATTTGTTTTACGGGGCGGCCCTAAATGTGGATTTGTGTCCGGGGCCCATGGATTCTTGTCGGCATCCCTGTGTGTGTGCTCAAATGTGTGCACTCAAAATCCCCATACTTTTAGAGTTACAACTAAGGGATGGCAGCAGTGTATTAGAAATGTACTGACAGCTAGTAAATTTTGAACATGGATGTCAGGCGTATAATTTAAAAAACAAAAAGTTTAAAGGTTGGAGAAATTACAAATTCACATCCAGTAAAAGAAAAATGGCTAGTGATGTATGCCCTCAAATATGTAGATGTGCATGGATTTGTCCTGAATCCCTTAAAGAACTTGGAAGCAACTAGTTTATACAGACCTTCTGTATAGTGTGTGTCATAATGTAATTGTGTATAGGACAAATATGCACATCTTTTGTGATGTTGAACGTGTCATAAAGTTATTGTGTGTAGGACAGTGTGTGAGTAAAAAAGCATCTGTGTGTGTCTGGGATGGACAGGAAGAGAGATACAGCAAAGTGTTCAAATGTATACCTCAAAATTGCAGCACATTCGCCAGGAGTCATTCTTCATGACTACGTCAAAAATCTCCCTCAGATAAGGCCAAAGATGATTGGGAATGCCTTGCTGCTTGTTGAATCTCTGGGATCTCAGTTCTTCATTTTCAATCATGTCACCATACATAATACTATGCTAACGTTACCGCGATCAAGCTGCAATGATTTGCCACGAATGAATGACACCGAATCCGTCGAGTCGTCTTGTAGTGGTGCGTCAAATGCAACGTATATTTCCATCCAATTACACTGAATTCGGTATTGATGACGCAAGAAATAATAACGGTAACTTCACTGAAATTATTTGAAACTAAAGTAACGAGAAAATTTTGTAAAAGGTAAGAAGTAGAAAGTACCGATATTAGTGTTAAAAATGAGTAAAAGTAAACAGTCATCACAAAAATAAATAGTAAAGTAAAAATATCTTAAAAATCTACTTGAGTACAGTAACGAAGTATTTGTACTTCGTTACTTCCCATCTCTGTCTAATACAACCCCAATTCTGACAGTATGAAAATTGCTAAAAACATTGTGATATTTTACTTTGTGAATTTAATTTGTTTTTGAATATATACTCATTTCAAATCTGATGACTGCTACACACTCCCTAAAAGTTGGGACAGTTGACTGTTTACCACTGTGTAAAATCACCTTTCCTTTTAATTACACTTATTAAGCATTTGGGCATCTGTGAGGGCTCAATTAATGCAGAAAGAAATGTACACATTTTGGAGCAACATATGCTGCCAACCAGACAAAGTCTTTTCCAAGGAAAATGCCAAAGCACATTTTGCCTAGATTACAAGCACATGGTTGCATAAGCAGAGAGTGGGGGTGCTAGCATGGCCTGCCTGCAGTCTTGACCTGTCTCCGATTGAGAATGTGTGGTGCATTATGAAGCAAAAAATAATGCAATGAAGGCTCCGTTCATTTGCGCAACTGAGGACATGCATAATGGATGAATGGGGAAAAATTCTGCTTGCTAATGTGGAGGAAGGAGTGAAAGTAGGTTAGATGCCATGTTGACAGGACCATCTGGGGGTGCAGAAAGACACTAGGGTAGTCCTAATTAGCCCAGCTGGGCAAACTACTGGGTATTCTCTGTTCAATTTAAAGAGGTGAGGATGCAGAGTTAAGAAAGTTGCGTGGACAAAGCGCTGCTCGAACGCCAGTGAACGCATGTTGGAGTAACCTAGGCGATGCGTAATTGTGCCACTCTCCATCTCTTCATAGAGCCAGTCCCAGAGCACGTTGTGAGCGAGTTAAAATTGGGGTTGTAGTTCTGCCATTCACAGATATGTAAAAATGGATCAATGTCCTCAATAACAAAAGAAATGTATAATATTTGTGTCATTTGTTTAACTGGGTTCTAATTAGGGCTGAGCGATATGGCCAAAAAATGATATCACGATATAAGAAAGATATTTTTTCGATACGATATGCTTGACGATATATTAAAATATATAAAGGACCTGCTGTGACTGCATTACATCAAAGTGTATTTTCTGCTGTATGAACAAATAAAAGCAATACATACAAAAAAAATGTATTCACCTTGTTATATTTATGTTTAGAAGTTTCAGGTATAACTGAACTACAGTACAAGCAATATGAAATACTCCTTATTTGTTGGATGTTTCTTTGTTTCAGAACAAAACCAGCTGTTATCGTGATATGTCGATATGGGATATTCTTCTCAATATTAATTTTCAAAATTCGATAACGATAAATATTGAATTATTGCCCAGCCCTAGTTCTAATTGATCAAATTATAGGATTTATGAGAAAATCTGATGATGTTTTAAGTCATATTTAACATGAAATATAGAAAATTCAAAATGGTTCACTAACTTTCAAGCACCACTAGAAATAAATATCTAACATTTTTTTATGAGGAACAGCTGTAATACACAGTATGAACTTTTTTTGCAATTTTTCCTCATTTAATATGTTTTGGTGGAACAATGACATTCGAGAAAGAGAGATTCATGCTACATATAAAAAAAAATATAAATTTACCACGCTACAAGCTAGGTATTACCACCAGTGGTGTAATGTAACAAAGTATTTATACATTGTTTTTTTTTTGTGTATCTGTACTTTAATTTGCCAACTTTATACTTTTACTCCAATACATTTTATTACAAAAATGTATGCTTTCTCTCCATTACATTTTCCCAAACACCTTCGTTAATTGCCAAAAATGTATGAAAATAACTTGGAGCAATCGTCAATGGCAACCACGTGAAGATGTCAAAAACAATGTTTAGTTCAAATTGAACTTGAACGTGCAGTAAGCTGGCTGAAATGACTAACAGCCTTATCTGGTGTTTCCCTTATTTGCTATAGGCCAAAGCCTTTATAAAAAAAAGTGGTAGGCTAGTGAAATAATGCAAGAGAACAATAAAAATAAATTCTAGACTGAGTGTACCAAGCAGCGCAAAATCTGCCCTATCTAATTTAACAGATTTGTTATGCCTCTTGATGATTCAAAATGTATTTTTTCAGAAGAGGCCAGAATAATACACCACATTCCAAATTATGATGCAAATGACAGTCAGTACAATTTTCAAGTCACCAACCAATAGGGTATAAATCCAATTTCATTGAACAAAGCCCCCAATGAAAACAGCATTTTTTAAAATAAAAAATGCAATGTTCAAGATTTTTATGCACAACTGAGTTTCAAAACATTTTATAGGTTGTAAAGAACTGAAAATGGTCACCTCCTTGCTCACAGCCTTAAGACATGGTGGCCATCCACCAACCATCCACTACTCCATCCATCTTGACCATCCAGGGTTGCACGACACTCATCAACAGACTGTTTGGAAATTAGTCTTCATGTATTTCTGGGCCCACTAGGGCTGGGAATCGCAAGGGACCTCACAATATGATTTTATCACGATACTTGTGTCGATAAGATGTCTTGCGATTCTTACGATTCCACGATTCTGAATGTATGGCAAATCATTTATTAATTGTGATTTTCTTTCCTTAATTAAACAAGCTCAAATGTTCAACGCAATACAATTATCTGCAAAAAACATTTTATACTAAAACAAAAGCATAATTTGCTTAAAACTTTCTAAGTGTTATTAATGGAATTTAAGTTGAAAGATATTTGTCATGATTATATTGAAAAGTTAATTCACCCAAAATGGCACACTCCTAAGATATACACATGCATACTAGCAAAATAAGGTATACAACAAAACATATAGACTAACTTATTTATCATTGACTTTTCATTTAAGCCTATGTACATTATAGTACATTATAGTAATTTAGCAACCAACAAAAACCTCTGGCTGGCTACAGTTTTACCTTAATACACAATAACAAAAACTTCTTTATCAGCATTTGGAACAGTAATATTTGTAAAACCACCCAAACTGCACTATCAGTACAGGTATTAAAAAGCATCACATCGAACTTGAGAGAAAAGAAATCGCTTTGCTTGTTTCCTGTCTGAAAAAGAGCTATTCAAAAAAGAGACTGCCAGTAGGCTTGTCGCAAAAAAACTTTTGCTGGACGATAAATTATCCCAGAAATTATTGGGGTAAATGATAATGTTGTTGTTCGGAGACCATTTTCATCTACTATAATGATAGTGGCATTATAATGCAGGTATACCTTTTCAAAGATCAATAAACATTTTTTTCTAAAGAATATTTAACACTGGAACTGGAAAGCATTAGAATATCCACAATTAATGAACAAAACAACAAAAAACAATGACTAAAATGGACTGTCAGTCTCTGTTAACAAAAAATGCACTGGAATAAATATCACACCCAACCAAAACAATAAAGTATCTTTGGTAGAGAGAGAGAGAAACGAGGAAAACGAACAAGCATGCAAATGGAAATTATTGTGGCCGTAAAACCTTAATTGAGCTCATTTATATTTATCATGCGATTAATTGATTTATTGCATATTTTTTATTTTTTATTTTAACCTTTATTTAACCAGGTAAGTTGACTAAGAACAATTTCTTATTTACAGCAACGACCTGGGAGCAATTAGGGTAAAGTGTCTTGCCCAAGGACACAACGACATTTGGCTCAGTCTGGAATTGAACTGGCAACCTTCTGACTACAAGTCTGACTCCCTACCCACTGAGCCATCTGCGCCCCTATTACAACAGGCCTAACGCCCAACCAATCATATTTCTGCTGTCAAACTGTTGCCTTACATGTATTACCCACAATGCGGCCTATTGACAACAAATGGGTAATGACATGCAAATGAATATTGTGAGGTTTGCCATCTCCCCGTTAGTATCCCTCTTAAAGCCAGGAAATGTGACAAACACGCAAAATGTGTTGTGCTTTCAGGAAACGCAAACAAAATACTTTGTCATCACAATATTGATGGATAAATCTGTTGTAGACAAATATGCCCATACTTATTAGAATTTCTGGTGATCTTTTGACTGCTTTGCTTACTAAAAAATATACTAACAAAATATAGATTTTTGGGTTTGAGAGTCAATACCAATATTGGCAAAAAGAAGATTGCAGTATCAATTCCTTTTCTCCCATCCCTAGGGCCCACTGCAACCGTTTCTGCTTGTGGTTAGGGGTGGCCGAATAGTAGGTTTATGCACAAATGCAAGCCTCTGGAGGATCCTGCACCAGCAGCTTCAAATACCGGTTTGCTGCTTTGTAATGGCATTTTAGCAGCTGCTCTCTTAACCTAATGAACTTGTCTGGCAATACCTTCGTCATTATACCTTTATCTGCACAAACCCATCTGTGTTCTGAATCAGCCACAAATCCCTACACAAACATCTAATGTTTTCATACATTTTTCAAGGCGTTGCACTATTTGACCCTTTTCCACAGCAGAGAGATCCTTTTTCTTTCCCATATTGCTTAAAACATGTGGCCTGCTTAATAATGTGGAACATCCTTCTTATGTGGTTTTCCTTTAATTTGGGTCACCTGGCAAACTAATTATCACAGGTGTCTGAGATTGATTTCAGTGATCCAAAGAGCCGGAGACACAATACCATCCATGAGTTTGATTAAAAAACAAAATATTTAATGTTTACGACACTTATTACAATTTGCATAATAATTTGGAACACAGTATACGTTGACTTACTAAACAATTTAAGGCTACTACAGTATTATATATTCAGGTAAGCATAATAATTTCACATTTCAAGAGTCGCTTCTGTTTAATAGTTTAGCGATGACATCCTGTGTCAAACCCGGCATTTTATTATTTATTAATGTATTTATTATAACAACTCGCTCCATAAGAGCAACAAGTTGGATAAAACGACATTGCCTTATTTTTCTATTTGCCCTGCAAAAGAACAATGTTAAAACATTACTTGTAGAATGAGCTACAGTATTAGCCCATTTTCAGCACACGCACGGTCATCAATCAAATGCTACTTATTAAGTCCCAGACTTGTGTTATTCCCACTGTCATACAGTGATGTGTATATCGCTTACTCTGTCGCCCCTTGCCTTTGTTGATCATTGTCATTGTTTCAAGGTTTGTTTTGTTACTGGATCTAGCTTCATGAGTTATGGTGTTATTTGTTTTGTGCTTTGCAGTGCCATCCATTGTTTGAAACAAATTGAAATCCTCCACTGGATTTTCCACCTGCCAACTGCCAACAGTAAGGAGAAACGGTAGCGAGTATGCACAACACAAGAAATACCCTGAAGAAACGATGCTCTGTCACGGCATAAAACGCGGAAGCAAAATACAGAGAACGGATGCATAAACTTATACATTACTCACAACAAGGTGTACCTATCTCCTCAAAGACATCAACATGCAGAATGTGAAACACAAACAATGAACCGCACCTCTCCTCTGGGCACCAGGACTTAAATAACAGCTAATAGACATAGCTGAAAGTAATTTGCAATCAGATCAAACAAACACTTGATTGCCAGTAATAATGACACCGTTCTATAGCTCATGGTGTCCAGGGGATGGCGCAAAGGGTCCATAACACATATATTACATGAAATCAAAACAACAGTACCTTATACTGGAACACAAAGAAACATAAATTCTATTATATACACTTGAGTCCTTATTTCAGTTCATGACAGTGGCGTGGCATCCCATCCTGGGACACCATGACAAACTGGATTTTTACAGCTATATCTATGGAGCTATATTGATTAGTGTTTCAATTATATTAAGAAATGTGCGTTAATATGGTGCAGGTGCGTTATTCCTGCCAATTCACCCCTCGTAGCACATAGAATAAATTCCAATGTTAGGGGGTCCGCGTGGCATAGTGGGCTAAGTCACTGCATTGCAGGACAGTCGCGATGGTCTTGGGTCCAAGCCCAACGGTGGGTTCTCAGACTTTCCTCGGGCCCACTGCATGAAGAGGCAAAAATTGGGATAGCGCTGCCCAGGATTTGAGTTTGATAAGTCACATAGGTCTATCCTACCAAAGATGTTTTGAAATGTCCATTCGACTATGTGTAAAGTCAAACATCGCACAGCCCGCCCAACAGTATACAGTACTATCACTTTTTTTGTTGAGTTGTCACAGCAATAACTACAATCGTATGCAAAAGTTTAGGCGCCCCAGACAATTTCCATGATTTTCATTTATAAATAATTGGGTGTTTAGATCAGCAATTTCATTTTGATCTATCAAATAACTGAAGGACAAAGTAATATTTCAGTAGTGAAATTTGTTTTTTTGGATTAACAGAAAATGTGCAATATCCATCAAAACAAAATTAGACAGGTGCATAGATTTGGGAACCCCAACAGAAATATCACATCAATATTTATTTGAGCCTCCTTTAGCAGAAATAACAGTCTCTAGCTGCTTCCTATAGCCTGTAATGAGTGTTTGGATTCTGGATGAAGGTATTTTGGACCATTCCTTCTTGCAAAACATCTCCAATTCAGTTAGGTTTGATGGTTGCCGAGCATGGACAACCGGCTTCAAATCACCACACAGATTTTCAATGATATTCGAGTCTCGGGGCTGGGATAGGCATTCTAGTACATAGTACTTGTTCCTGTACTTGTAGATTTTGAGCAGTGTTTTGGGTCATTGTCTTGTTGAAATATCCAGGCCTGGCATAACTCCACCTTTGTGACTGATTGTTCTACATTATTCTCGAGTATCTGCTGATAATGAGTGGAATTCATGTGACCCTCAACTTTAACAAGATTCCCAGTACCGTCACTTGCCACACAGCCTCACAGATAGATGAAACCTTCACCAAATTTTACTGTGGGTAGCAACCCCTTGTTATTACTCCATCTTTGTTTCATCAGTCCACAGCACCTTCTTCCAAAATGAAGCTGGCTTGTCCAAATGTGCATTTGCATACCTCAAGCGACTCTGTTTCTGGCGTGTGCAGAAAAGTCTTTTTCTGCATCACTCTCCCATACAGCTTCTTGTGCAGAGTCCGCCGAATTGTTAAATGATCCACAGTGACACCATCTGCAGCAAGATGATGTTTTAGTTCTTTGCAGGTGGTCTGTGGGCTGTTTTTGACCATTCTCACCATTGTTTACCCCTCTGATATTTTACTTGGCCTGCCACTTCTGGCCTTAACAAGAACTGTGCCTTTGGTCTTCCACAGCTTAAATCTCTGCGATAGCTTTTTTTAGCCTTCCCTTAAACCATAATGTTGAACAATGTTTGTTTTCAGGTCATTTAAGAGATCTTTTGAGGCCCACATGTTGCCACTCTCCAGAGGAGAGTCAGAGAGAACAATAACTTGCTATCGGCCACCTTAAATAGTTAAAAGCTTATTGAGCTCACCAAACCAATTGTGTGTTCCAATAAATCAGTGCTAGGTAGTTACAGGTATTCAAATCAACAAGATGAGAAGAGTGCCCAAATTTATGCAGCTGTCTAATTTCGTTTTGATGAATATTGCACATTTTCTGTTAATCTAATGAACCTAATTTCACTACTGAAATATTACTGTGTCAGTTATTTGATAGATCAAAATGAAATTGCTGATCCAAACAGTTAATTATTTATTTATAAATGATAATCATAAATTTGTCAGGGGTGCCTAAACTTTTGCATACGACTGTATACATTTGTGGTCCAAAGTTGAGAATAGCACAAGCATTGGTCTCCACCAAGTTTGCAGTGTCCTTAGATCTTTTTGTCAGTAGTTACCATGGTATACTGAAGTATAATTACCAGCATTCCATAAGTGTCAAAGGCTTTTATTGACAATTACATTAAGTTTATGCAAAGAGTCAATATTTGCAGTGTTGACCCTTCTTTTTCAAGACCTCTGCATTCTGTTCTGGCATGCTGTCAATTAACTTCTGGGCCACATCCTGATTGATGGCAGCCCAGTCTTGCATGATGAGTGCTTGAAGTTTGCCAGAAATTGTAGGTTGTTTGTCCACCCACCCAGTGACGGAGCAGGGATGAAAAATGCCCCTGGCATTTCCACACTGGGGGGGTGCGCAGCACAAGACATTACTTGGTGATGGAAATGATATGGGCATCCATTTACAATTAAAGGGGCCACATGGCAGTTACAATTATGTGGCTCTCTGATTGGCCAGCCAGCCAAACTGCGTACGAGGAAACACGGACCCTCTGGCATCTGTCCAAAATCCAGACTGGCCAGTCCGTCACTGCAGCCGCTCCTCAAGGATCGACCATGTTCTCAATGGGATTAAGGTTTGCCTAGTTTCCTGGCCATGGAACCAAAATGTTGATGTTTTGTTCCTCAAGCCACTTAGTTATCACTTTTGCTTTATGGCAAGGTGCTCCATCATGCTGGAAAAGGCATTGGTCGTCACCAAACTGTTCATGGATGATTGGGAGAAGTTGCTCTCGGAGGATGTGTTGGTACCATTCTTTATAATGGCTGTGTTCTTAGGCAAAATTGTGAGTGAGCCCACTCCCTTGGCTGAGAAGCAACCCCACACACATTACTGTTGGCATGACACAGGACTGATGATCTTCTCAAGACAAGGTGGTTTCCAGATGGCCCAAACAATCGACAAAGTGATACATCAGAGAAAAGTGTCTTCTTTGCTGCCCTTCCTGACACCAAGTCTTCCTCCAAAAGTCTTTGCCTTACTGTGCGTTCAGATGCACTCACACCTGCCTGTTGCCATTCCTGAGCAAGCTCTGCACTGGTGGTGCCCTGATCCCACAACTAAATAAAACAAAACCTCCTATGACCAAAAAAAACAAGAAAATTCAAAGCATTTATGTTTGCAGTTTTATAAAAGCCAGTATCGGTTTATGAATCGTTAAGGTATCGGTATCGTTATGAGGTGTCACATAAGGTATCGGTTCAGACAAATATGATACCCAACCCTAGTACTAAAGATGCTTGCCATGATGGGGGTTTAATTTTGCAGTTGAATTTGGGGAAACCACATGAAGCATTTATTGTTTTGAGCCATTTCAATTACTTTTGTTTGATTTGTTCATTGCAAACAGCTGAAAGTCAGTACATTTTGACAATATACAGGATTTGCAATGGGGTTGAATAATTTTGATTACAACTGTATAACCCCTTACCTCTGTAATCCTATGTACTATGTATATAAAAGCTGTATTAACACCCTATTAGGCAAGGTTCACTGATAAGTGGCAGGTTAGTAAAGTAGAATCATAACTCATCAAAATTAATAGCTCCTCTACAGTTTATTGCTCGATAAAACAAACTTAAAGCCCTTTGGAGGTCTCCTGCCATTCTAAATCACATGCGTTAATGCATTCACTTCAACAGTCCTCTATACAATAAGTAAAAGATCAACTTCTCTTACTATCTGGTTCATATGAACCCATTTAAAATACGGAGGCTTGTGCACCTACACAATAAGTTAATCGGAATTGGGTGATTTTGACTAATGCTCCACTATATTCAGTTTAATATTAAGTTAATTCAGTAGCCATTTTATTATCTAGTGACACCCTTTTGTCTTCAGAACCGTCTGAATTCTGTGGGGCATGGATTCCACAAGGTGTTAGAAAAGTTCCATGACGATATAATACAAACAATTCCAATTCAATGAATTGTTTTATAGCAGAAACCGACCAAAATCTAAAATGTTTAGACAGAATTTGTGTGTGCGTCAGTCAAGCCTTGAACACCAATCTTGGACACTGTCAAGAGTAGCAACATGAGTGGTACAGCAGCTGTCGCCTATTTAAAAAAATAAATAAAAGAGATTTCTTAACAGCTGGATGGTTGATGGCACTTCCTGACACTCACTGGCTCTAGTGTAGCTCTTCAGTTAGTGTGCACGAAAACATACTGAAGTGTATTGTGAAGGCATTCTAAGTGGTTTGGTTAGTGGAACAAGCCTACACCCAGAAACAAAGCATGGAAGAAACAATATGAATAGTAAAAACCTTTGCGTCGCTGAGGGGATAATGGCGTGGGATCTATGGAGGGCAGAGGCCTATAGTCGGGCTTGATGGCTGGCAGAGGCATCTCTGGAAGTGTGGGCATAACCTCAATCACCTGAGATAAAAAAAGTACAACATCCAGTATGATATTTCAACATCACACTGAGGGGTAATTCTTTACTAAAAACAAACGCAAGTAGGATAATTACATGGATTTACAGTACTATCTGGTCACTTAAAAACAAAACTCCATTTCATTTTATTGTAGTTGAGTAAGTAAAGGTTTGTTCTTACCCTCCTGCGCTTCTCAGGCACCGGAGTCGTCGGGGTTGGGGCATGTTCAGCTCTTTTGCTGCGGCTCCCGTTGGCCTTGTTGGGCTTGGACTCCTTGGAGGGACTGGGAGTGGCAGGCGAGGGCTGGACGGGCGGACGAGGAGGCGTGTGATGGTGGGACGAGGACCGGCTACCGCTGCTGCCGCCTGGCTTTTTCCTCTTCTTGGTGGGAGTCGGCACGTCGTATGTGAGGAAGGATTCAAACGACATGGTCGGGGTGTCGAAAGAGTCCTCCGGCTCCTCAAGCGCTTGGGCTAACACAGGGGTGTCTCTGGGATCCCGTGAGCGCCCTGGAGGGTAAGGAGGAGGAATAGACAAGCTTGTTTTGTAGTGAGAGGCAGGCCAGAGATTACACTTTCCTTTGGTGGATCAAAAGATTGGGAGAATTAACAAGCAATGAATCTCTTTATCAACCGAAAACAAAAAACACTACTGATGACTGCGTAAAAAGGATACGAAAAGCATTTAGTTCAGTGTGTAATTTTTAATGACATATAGTGTTATGGTTTGTGAATTGCAAGCAGCCAGTCACTCACTTCCTACCCCTCCCTTTGCAAACACAAAAGCTAAGCTACGGTGGCTGACGTAGGATAAAATATGTCATCATCTGAGACAGCAGAGTAGATAGTCAAGAAATGAGGTTTCTTCATATAGAGATATTAAGATATTTACTTAATTATTAGGTACAACATTTATTATTTAGTAAAACCATGTTATTTTGAATGTTATTTTTACTTGTTCATCATTGTGTTAGTGTTTTATTCACTGACTTTACCTAGCTTGTTTCCATGTTAGTTAGTACAAGATAAGAAAAAAGTTGCTTTGAAAACAAGTTTCCTTCACAAGAGCCTTCTATCTGGGAAAAGCCACACTGATGGTTACCAGTGATTTTTGCCTGCGTCACTCCCATATTCGGCTTGCTTCATCATGCTTTCAAAAAACAATCCAACTAACATTACTTATTTTTTCTAACAGGGTACTAAAAGTTTAGTGGCTAATATGAGCTGTTATTTTGTAGGCTAATGTTACAGTTTTGCAGTAAATAGTACTAATCAGCTGTTTGTCTCACAAACGTAACCAGGGGTCCGTTCTTCGTACGTCGCTAACTCAGTTAGCTGGATTTGATTGTTGACGATTTGGCATGATCTTGGATTGTTTGGTTCTTCGACGCTCATCCTGGACTTGCTGTCATAGCAACAGGTGCGTAAAATTTAACCTGCTCGGGAGCAGGCTTATTTCATGTACAGGATTAGATCACAGATTTTGTTAACCGAAATGGGGTTCACAGCCCTAGTAAAGCAGTATATTTAAATTATACTCCAGTATTATATTAGTATGCTTTCCAATATAATATATTAGAAGTATAAATAAAGTACATTTCATGTACAACGAAGTAGGCCTATACATTTTGCTTTGGAGTGAAAAATTTGCAGGCAAGTTAGGCTACTATTACGTTTTTAATATTTCAGATAAATACTATTATATCCTATTAAAAAAGGATTTGAATCAAACCCAGCTAGCACAGAGCTGGCGGTGGGACGCCGGTGGTTACAGCTGACGGGACGATAGCTTTTTGCTCATCATTTAACGGGCGGTCCGTCGGCGGCAGTGTTGAAGGCTGAGTGGTCCACCGGCGGCAGTGTTGAAGGCTGAGTGGTCCACCGGCGGGTGAGCAGAGTTTTAGAGAGAGATCCTCCGGGAATCCTACGCACTCATACTGTTGTTCCGGTTAGACTATCAGCTGCGTAGGCTAAATGCTATTTACTAGGTTAGTCTTATGTTCTGGATTTCTATTTCTAATGAAAAACATTTTAAACTATTTAGAAAATTGGTTCCAAAAACACTTAAATACAATACAAACACATTTACATTTATTTTGAAATTCAAAATTGAATTCAGTTATAACAAATATATTAAAAGTTTGTCTTTTTAAATTTTAGACAATATGTCAAAGTCCAAAACGCTGCCGGTGGACCTCTTGGCCGGCAGTGGACCTCATGTTAAACGATGAGCAAACCGCCGGGCAGAACACCAACTCTGCCTCAAGGGGAAAATTTAAATATCAAGATGACTGAATTAGGCTACATTATTTTTTTCTGCGCCTATAAAAGTGACATTTTCCATTATACAGGTAATTAGGGCGGGATCCGGCTTGGTGACATGAGGGGCCATTAGGCAGTATTTCATGACGCCATTCCCTGACCCAAACTCCGGACCACAAACCCGTTACAACACAGCCCTGTGGTAGAGGTGCAGCCTGATGATGACTGCAGCCAGTGAACTTGGACCAACCAAGTGGCAGAGCTGCACGGGACAAAAATGTGGAACACCATTTTTGATTTGTGTTTTGAAAAAAAAAGCACATTAAACAAATAATAAAAGCCACATATTATGCTTAGCTCCTTGAGTTTTATTTCAATTATTCATTGTAAAGAAAAGCCAGTGATAGTCATCTGCAATAAGAGATATTGTTATGCAAGGTCAAAAATAGTACTCTGTATTGGCGCTGACATTTAGTAATTATATTAAAATTATGTATTTATTAAAATAAAAGAATACTGTAATAAGTGATAAAACCATAATATGGTGATCACTTATGCATTTAATTTGTCTGCTACTTTTTGCCAGCCCTTTCTCCTGGCTTTTGCAGACTTTGATGTGTTCCCTTGCGTTTTAATCAAACTTTCAAATTCCTCGTAACCTTCAAGCAATAACCTTAGCTCTGCTGCGGAGAAAAACTGGGCGTGCTCTTGGCCATGATGACCAGCCAATAGCAGTGTTGCTGATCAACCTTTCTACTATCGATACATCTCCCCTTTTTATGGCATCGCGCGTACACGCAATCATCTCAGATGACTCAATCCAGCGATACTAATCGTAAACGGCAGGTGTGTTCGAAGAACCAAATTAGCCAGATCATGATTAGCCCGATGAAGTCATCTTGGATGTGTCATTTGATCTCGAATGTATTAAGCGACGTACGAAGAACGGACCCCAGGACATTTCTCCCTACATAGCAAAGCAAATACACAGCGATAGAGGAGAACCCTATGAAACAATCCAACTACATATATTTTCTAACATGGTAGTAAAGGTTTAGATGGCTAATATTTTGTAAAATTAGGCTAATATATTACTGTGTACAGTAGGCTAACGTTACTGTTTTGTGGTCAATAGTACTAATCAGCTGATTGTCTCACAAACTTAACCAGCCCATTTATACCCACATAGCAAAGCCATTACTGTACACAGCGAGGGAGAAGAACCACATGAATCAATCCACATACATATTTTTTCTAACCCCGTAGTAGCTGTAGTAGCTAGTGGCTAATATGAGCCTACAGCAAACGTTACCGTTTTGCGGTCAACAGTACTAATCAGCTGACTGACTCATGAAAGTGTAACCATCTTATTTCTCCCACATAGCAAAGCCATAAAATAGCGAGGGAGAAGAACTAAGTTACATGCAACAATCCAACTATATATATTTTACACCACTGATAAGGGAAAAGTCACTTCTCACAGTGACTATGGCCAGCTTCTACAAGGCTAACATTGTCAAACAACAGTTTTCAATTGCATTGCTAAAGTTGGAATACCTTACCTGTCCAACACAAAACAGGCAACTTCTGCATGGCTTAGAATTTTTTTTTCCCTCAATAGAGCCTTCCAATTGTCCAAAATTCCACTTCTAATAAAGGAGAGCTTCTACTATTACCTAACAGTTTGAAACGTACAACTTCTGCTGCTGCTTCTTTTTTGGCTGCTTCTCTTTCAAGGTAGTGACGAAACGCGCTCTGTAGCGCTGTTTGTTCGCTGAGGGCTACAGTAGAAACATGACAACAAAATACAGCGACCTCCATATAAGGGGGTGCCCGCGGTTATGTAGATATAAATGGCTCATTCTAAGGTAATAAAAACATATTGGTTCATTATGTGAGGTCTTTACACACCACTGAAAACATAATTATGGATCTTATATTGCATTTCTGTCAATAGATCCTCAAAACTATTACACATGGAACCTTTAAAGAAAGAGTTAAACATGGGATTTCCCGACAATGTGGAAGATAGGTTAACGTCAAAAACATTATTCTTCATTTCAAACAAAAATCTCCCCTCCCCCACTGCATAACATAGAAGAGATTTGTGCTTGGAAATTTACTTTCAGTTTCAGTGTCTTTGGTTAGAAAAACTATCATTTCAAAGCGATACAGATGTTGAAATGTAGGGACTCATTTCACCACTATATAATGCATGCTTTTGCAAATAAACAAATTGAGCCAACCGTTTAAGCAACCAGACACTGGCCATTTACACAACAGTCCCGTTTTCATTAACAGGCAAATATCAAAGCAAATATCACCACACTGTTGGTAAATAATGCTATGAAAAACTATCATTACACTACTACCACTGATATAGAATAGACATTGTTGGAAATAACATTTAGTAAAACCTTAAAAGACAAAGAACTGAAAATTAAAAGCTTGGTCATAAGAGAACCAGCCTGTTCTTAAATGTCACAGTGACCCGCTCTGCGCAAACTCACTCGGCCCTGGTCACACACTCACCATCACTTCCGGATTTCCTGTCCTTCTTGTTTTCGTGCGGAGGGGAGTGCCGGCTGTGCTTGGAGGCCTTGCTGCTATGCTGCGTGTCCACCTCTGTGCTGCGCTTCTTCCCCACACTACCGCTGCTCGACTGAGCTTGGTGTCGCCGTCTCTCCTTGTCCCTATCCCGATCACCACGGGAACCGTGTTGCTCTGTGCCAGGTATCTTTTGTGGTTTGGTTTGTTGGACCTCTTTACGAGGGGGACTGTGCACCGGCTCTGGCTCCTCCTCCACTGGGCTTTCGTAGCCCTCGGACTGGCATCTCCCTCGCTGGGCTACGTGGACAGGCAGCGGGGAGCTGTAGTGGTTCTGGGGTGGGGAGGGGGAGTAGTTGGTGCGGTAGCCTCTTTCCTCCTCCTCCTCCTCGTCCATCATCGCCTCATCTTCGTCCTCCTGCTGTACATGGTGAGGCTCCTCCGGGGAGGGTTCCCGGACTCGTTTGCGGCTCGCGACCATTCCTTCGGAGCTGCGAGGGTGCGCGTGCTCTCGTACCTCCCTGGCATTGCCAGGCCTGTGAAGAAGAAAATACTAAACCAATGACTGAGTATGTATTAAAAACAATTCGAGGAAATGAAAAAGTTAAACTCATGTATAATATGCTTATTAACACTGGTACAGTACTTCAACCTTATGAGGGTTTTTGTTGAAGCACATTCTTATGAACAAAAATCCACTGAAGATAGGGTACCTTTCAGCAGAAGGGCTGGGAACCAGTTTCTTCCACTTGGCCACAAGGCTTTTTGCAAGATCTCCAGCAAGATCATGTTTTCGCAAGGAATTCACAGTTTTTCCTACACCAGTTTCCTGCACCGGAGAGAACAATATATAACATGGCCATTGATAGTAATTGGGGGGTTATTCATCATTACCAGGACATTGCATCTGTCACTAATGTCATGTGTGTCATGTTTAAAAACGTTTAACGGTTTAAAAGCAACTAGGCCAGCCAACTAGTAGTAAACATAAAAAGGCCATGTTAGCAGTATTGCCTGTCATCAAAGGAACTAAGCATGTTCTCATAGTGGCTTGTCACAATTTTGACCTACACATACACTGGAAGAGCATCTGCCGATAAACTTTGATATGATCACGTTGCAAAATCAGGACCTGTGTTTGGCTTCTTCTGAAGAACACTCAAAATGCAAGCGTGTGACAGAATGTGCTGCTGTGCAATTAATGTGTGCCTATGAACAGAGCCGTCTTAATAACTGAAGAAGGAAAAACTATCACTTTGGCACTGACAAAAGAAAAATCATGAAAAATGTGTGCATTGTTTCAAAATCTTACCACAAGGATATCCACAGTCATGGGCAAATCACCTAGTCTTTTAAGGGTCTTCAGTATCTAGATAATGCAAATGTAGAAAGTTTACAGATGGTTTATTACATTCTCTATACTAAAAAAACTGATTCTAAGAAAAGAATTAGAAGAGTCTGCAAACTAGCAAACTGCACAAGGTTATGATATTCATAAAGCAAATTAAAGGTTCTGTCAATTTAATATGGTGCAGATCATTACACTTATATTTACGTTTAAGTCATACAAGAGACGCTCTTATCCAAAGGGATTTACAGCAGTGAGTGCATACGTTTCCGTATTGTTTCCCGATGAGAATCAAAGCCAAAACCCGGGCAATGTGATTTAAACAGAGGTTCATTCAATGGAAATATAAGTTCTATTGATGACAGCATAGCCTACACTATAGTGTGATAGTTTGCACCATCCACATGCCATATAAAAGTAAAGGCCCACTGCTACAAGCAGTCTGCTGGTTTCACATTGCAAGCTATGTCAAACCGTCTGATACTTCTAGGACGTGCTTCCATCAGAACAGACTACACAAATGTGCCCAAATTGCGCACTGTCATGGCGTCATCAACATTTGTCCCTTACATAGTCTATGTGATGGGATATGGGAGATACAGCCTTAGTGTGTAAGTTAAGGTGGAGAAGTCTAATAAATTGAACCACGACACGGTACTGTATACTGCGATGGCTTTGTTCAGTCTTGTTTTCACAATACGAGTAAGCTATCCTAAATAGCTACCTTAGCCTATCAACAAGGGACCGTGACCACGACACGGTGTAGCCTATTATTGCCCTTTAACTTTGACTGATGCATTAACTTAAGTCAGACAGTGTAACAGGCCTGTGCTGATGTTACTGTCACTCGATCGTGGTTACAGTATCGCTGTTTGTTTTCTCCTTCAACACTTTGCTGGCTACGTTAATATTAGCACTTTGAAAGTAGCAGCGGCAGTGTCCGCTAAATGGACATGTAACACAGCGACTAGGTTAAAATAATCCACATGAACTATGGTGAAACCAAGTTAGTTGTCTAAACCTTATTTATCGTGCCTTGATCTTATAAATAGCAGTAGGTACGTAGATTGGCGAAACAACCAAAGGGAACAACAATGCCACGCGACCTTATCTCGAAACATTGTAGCGGGCTACAACCTTGAATTTTCTTTCTGGCCCTTTCGATTATTACCTTGCGAGGCTCTAGGTTCTCGGAGAGCCGAGACTGAAGTCTCTCGACTACTTCCAACAGCTCCTCCGCCATGTTTACAGCTGGTACCCTGTGCCCGGAAGCTGCCTCATTACAGAATTGGGCCTGTCCTGTTCTCTAGTCAATCAAACAGGCGTGTTTTTCTTTTCAGACGTTGCGGCCGATTTGCAAGTTGTGCAGCGCATGGATAGCCTTTTCACCGATCATCTCACTACATCACATGTTATAACAATCTGTCCATTTATGACATCCGTCTATTACGTCGCACGCAGCCATTGGTCGATGTTTGCGACTTCTGAGTGGGAACCATGGTGGGAACGCAACCATTGTCAGTGCCAATAGTCATGGCTGAAAGGGATGCAGCTCATGTCAAAAGTGGTACAAAAACTCCCGCGAGATTTTAAAGATTGCCTAGATATGTATTGGAACCAATATATATCGATGATTGGAACCAGTGATAGGAACTTGGTTTGGGATAGTGTTTAGTATAATTTAGTTTTGATAGAAGTAATGTTTTTTAACTCACGAAATAGGTATTTCCATAGTAGTTTTACCTCGTACGTTCTGTTGGAATTGTCATTATATGGAAAATGCTTTGGCAGTCAGTCACCCTTATATATATTATTGTTGCCCTGGCTACGACTCCAACGTTAGTACTGCATCAACTCCGTCACGAACAGTAACCTACTACGGAAAGCACATCACTGCTCTAGCAAGCGGGAGGGAGGGACACTTCGTTGCCTAATATTCAATCTATATTATTTAAAAGATTGATGAACTTGCATCCATGTGGTTTCCAGCAATAATATTGTAGCAGTAATAACACTTATAAAATAACTACGTCTAAATTACAAAAAAGCCACGTTTGTTGCCGTCGGTGACTGCACCTATACAACTCGGTGTAACGTTTGCAAGTCACCATTTACACCGCTCACCCATCGTAATAAGCACAAAAATCTAGCACAACAATCTACACGTCATGTGAGAATATTACGTCATTTTGACATGAGCTGTATTCCTTCTAGCCATGACACGTGACCATGGAGATCGACGGAACTACGTCATGAAACAGCTGAAAAGGGTACGGCCTATTTTTCAGTAAATGTTGTTAAAGTGGCTGATACAATTGCTAATAAACGCAAATGTTATTCAATATTTCATATTATCCCATAGTATGAGACATGTTTGTTTTACATGATATCTCAAAATTCTCCAAAACTTAGTTTCTTGCTGATAACCTTTTGTGTGAAATGAGTATTCTTTGTGACAATCAGAATGTATTATATATGATAATATGGGTTTTTTTCTCCACCAGTTTTCGTAATGTCCTTATGTTACAGGTTCTGTATTGGTAATTGTAGTAGGCTATACAGAATCCCTCAGCTTAGACTGCTGTACAGTCTCTACAATGTTTGGTCTGTCAAAATTGCTACATCATCACATCCATTAACCTTTTCAATTACATTGTTTAACTAGCCACAGGGCCCCGTTCTGAAGTGTGCACATGCACACAAACGGCAACGAACACAGTACAGCGAGCAAAATAATACACTTACTCTTTAAAACACTTGTATACGGGCATAGTACAGAGATAGTACTATGTCACACTTCATCTTTCTGCCCAGCTGAGTGCCTCAGGAGGGTGGGATGGCAGAGTGCTGACGCCCCCATATAAAGTATTTTTGGTGGGGAGGGAGGGGGTGCCTGTATTTGGAGTTGTAGGTGTTGGAGGTGGGAGCTGGGTGCTGGAAATTAAAGAGGGAGGGGGGACTCACTTCATAGACTCTGTTGGACCCTGACTCACTCGAACACTGACAATCAAAGTGCACTGACAGAAAGGCAAAGGACAGAAGAACAGGGTAAATATATAACAACCCATTAGAGAAAATCATCAAAGCAAAAGAAAATCAAACACAGAAACAAAGGCTGATACATAGGAAGGTTGAGAGGAAACATCGTGAAGAGGTAATGCATTCTCTTTCTACTATGTATTTGCATGTCTTTTTACAGTCATGATAACCTAGCTGGAGGAGATAGCTTAGCCTATAGCACAGTCATAAAGCAATTATAGGATATAATATGCAGACAGCATTTCACTGCTACTCATATAATACCACACAGTTACACTTCTACTATGTCCAATAACACCAAATCCTGACATTGTCAATGAATAACCAAAAATAAAATTTCAAATTCTATATCGCATAAAAACTGGATAGATTTCAATACATTCTCCATTGCCCTAACTGGACACTGTGTAGCATCAGAGTAGAAATAATATTTCACTTCATGCACATATAAACATTGTGGAAACCATTTACTGTATGTGCACTTCAGATAGCTAACAGACGTTATTTGTAAATGTATTGCAACCTTCTTATAATCATGTTGTCTATGTTGAGAATATCTCTTCTTCAGATAATCAAAATGAACCAAATGTGCGTGTTAATATCCTAATAATTAATTAAACACACAAAAATATACTATCATAAAAACAAAGTTATTTTTCAATATAACCCTATCGAACAGATGTCATATGAATAATATTGTTCCCAAACACTGTGCCCATAATTTACAGTTGGTCTGGTGGAACTGTCCTTTAAACTTGGCTTTCACAAATCAATAAGAAAGTTGGGAGAGATTCCCAGCATGATAGACATTGACCAATTCATCTTAGTTTACTTACTGTTCTGAGCAGGCAGTTCATTTAATGAAGCTGTCATAGAAATAATTAGGTTCCTGCGGTAGCTAGCTACAGTAACTGTAAATAAATTGCATAGTGTTTCAGGCTAGTTTTTTGTTTCTAATTTTTAGACACAAATGGTTGGTTCATACTGGACTAGACATAATGGACCAGTGTGTTTACATCAGGGATACAGCTAGGTGTTTGCAGAGCCACTGACTGGTGGGTGCCTTGGCAAGAAATTTATGGTTTGTGCGAGAAAGTTGTTAACGTTTTTGAAAGAAAAAATCATTCTGTTACAAATAATATTTCAAACAATTTCTATGCAAAAACGTATGATGTCCCAAATTGCCATAACTAGTACACTTATTTCCTTTATTATAAGGAGGGATTGAATTTACTACAAAAATAAAAATGTGGTAACACTTTATTTTGAGAGTCCATCTCTAGATGCTCTACATATTATCTGCATACTGTCAACAACATTTTAACAAACTATCTACTAACCCTAACCCTAATCCTAACCTTAACCATTCCCCTTATGTTAAACCTAACCTTAACCATTACCCTAAAACATATTCTAAACTTACCCCTACCCTTAAAATACACAATT
>JACXGM010000672.1:29587-67051 GCA_016801145.1 Umbra pygmaea | reverse complement strand
CACACACTACTGTACATTAGATAGGGGGGTTAAGGGCTAGCAGGACTATCATATCACTTACCAGAGGGGGTTGTGAGCTCCAGGTCTTTCTCCTAACCCAGCCCTTACATTAGCCTCTCTGTGGGGAGGGGTTGGACTGCAAAGCTCATTCATGTTCTCCTTTTCTCAGAGAGCACAGAAGCATACATTAGATTCTTTGCACACTACAGAGAAGGGCAGTATTGTTGCTGTAAATCACAGATGGGCTCATCCTATGTAGACATTGTCGTAGAAGAGGAGAATTCCATATTCACCTGCAGGGTCTTTGCCCGCTAGTTTCTCTAATTAGCAGCCTTCCAGCTGCGTACCTGTCTGCTTTATTTGTGGAGTGATTGAATCATTCCCAGGCTTTTTCTAGCTCCTTTATTCCCGTCTTTATCCCCACACCAGCCCCACCTCCTTCAGGCAGGGCAGACGCATGTCTTTCTGATCTTGCTACCGGATTCATGGGAATTAAAATGTCTTTCTGCCAATGATAGTGTTATTTTATGTTAGGCCCCCTTCCCATTAAGGCAACTACGTGACTTCACTTTACAGACGTCGAAGAATTGTTTAACATGTAATTTATTAAGGGTAGTTTTGCTCAACTGTCGGTGTAACTTCCCTGAAGATTATTTTTTAAATTAAATGTAACCTCGATTAAAAGTTTTTTGTAATCAACCCATAATGAAAGTTTAACAATTCTTCCTTAATTAAATCACATTTTCATATACAATTGCATATTGCCATTATTATCCTAAGACGGTTTTGAAAAGTTTGTCTTTCTACATTTGTCTAAATCATCCAAATTTTGGGAATGGTAACTTAAGTCCTTTTTGTTGATTTGGACATAGTTTAAAACATGTCATTTGGATTCATGTAGATCCATGTAGATCCATGTAGATCCATGTAGATCCATGTAGATCCATGTAGATCCATGTAGAAGCTTTGGAAGCTTCTCTTTATGATCATTCTCTATGCAGCTTGTTTAGAAATCGTCTTGATGTGCATTTTCTTGCACTTTGGACTGGAGACTGTTGTTTCATCTTTTATCCTGCAGGTGGCATACTTGCATTGGAATCCTTGCAGCCAAGCTCTCAGATGCTCTCTCTCTCTCTTCACCTCATGAGTCTCAGCCTCTACCTCTCTGTTTACACAGTCATTCATTTTCTCTAACCTCCTCTAGTTCCTGGTGAGCAGAGACGTTTGTTCTGATAACATTGTACTACAGCAGGCTGTCTGTGAGAGTTTGAAGCCCAGTGATTCCAAAGTTGTTGCAGTATCCTTATTTGTTGTTTAGTGTCTATGGTGGTGGCACTATACTGGCTTGTTTTCTGTATGTTTTGTTATGTAGCTGCAGCCTACATGCAGAGAGAATAACTGTGGGTGTTAACAATGCCTGAAAGTTGTACCACTCAGATAGCTGGAGAGCCACTACACTCCTCTAGAATTTACACACCAAGGCAGAGTCCTCTTCGAATCCTCTTCCTGCTTCCGCAGCGTTCCATTACCTTGTTCTTTGACTCATTCTTTCGTCTTTTCATCTTTTTTTTTGTTACTCACTCAGTCCCACCTTGCCCTCCTCTGTCCTGCCCATTTCGCTTGATGACCTGTGGTTAAGAAAAGTAGCTGTTGTTAAAAGGTTTGGCAAGGTGCCCTGCATGGGTATTAATCTGAGCTCAACGTCATTTCTCATGTTTGTTTGAGGGGGCACACTTGACCTCACGGTCTCTCTAGGAGAGGGAAGGAGAACCACACACAGGAGACAGATAGGGAACTACTCAAGTCTGTCAGGCAGAGCTGAGTTGATGCAACAGCAGACATGTTTTTCAGTTCTCTGGGACCCGTTATGTCTCTGGAGCTCAGTACAACACAGACATGGATACTGTCTTGCAGGGGAAGTGTTGGTCAACATCTTCCTTCTCCTGTGTCTTGTCTTCAGCTTCTCTCTGTCTCCTTGCATTTCTCCTATTCATAACTTTGAGGGAGAGTCCCAAATGTAAATCAAGTCCCTAAAAAGGATAAGCTTGTGCACTATGGAGGGATTGAGGTTTAGCCTGAAATGCCAAGTTCACTATTCAGTCAGTTCATCCTTTCATTTTATTCAGCAAGAAAGCTTTAATAGCGATACAAACAAGAGTCAAGGTCAGTTCTCACTGACGTTTCTCTGCATTGACTCAAGCAGACCAATTATAAATTGTGATGAGGCTGAAAGCATATCTCAGAAATACCGTTGGCATCTAAAAAGATGTATGGAAAGACAGACGCAGGCCGTACCATGGTGACGATCGGTGCTTAGAAAACTTCTAAATCATGCGTCCAACTCACTTCTTCCTCCATTCCCTGGTCCTTACCAACTCTTGAGATAACTCTGATTGTGATTTTTATCTTCAGAGCTCGGTTAAGCAGGAGCGGTGGAGTGATGCGGGGAGGCTACCAAACAAACGGCCCCCTACTCTCTACATAGTGCACTGATTTTGACCTACGTTGGGGGATTTACAGGGCACTACAAAAGGAATAGTTTGCCATTGGGGCCACAGTCTAGGTGTTTAGGAAGAGAAAAAGACAATACAATTAAATGATTAACGCTCAGCGGGGCCACCCACAATTAAAACGATTATAGAAATTAAACTGACATTATGTCACAGCGGAAAACTGATGATACCCGCCTTGGAACGACAGCGGCTTTTTTAAAAGCAATTTTCATAATTCCAATAATTGAAATTATGCCATATTCATCTGTTTAAGCGGGTGAGCAGGGCTAAGAGTGGGCTACTAATGAAATGCAATCATTAGCATCCAAACAAAGTAATTGGTGAGTTCTTTATACTAGGAGATAGGTGATAAAACACAATCACCCTCTGTCACACGCTCACACATGCAATCATCCTTCTCACTGTCAGAATGGAAGGACAAGACTTTAAAGATGAGACCAACACTGGTCCTGTACACCATGTAATGTGTGTGCGTGCTTGTTATTAATCTGAAAACAGCACTGATTGCCTTGATTAAAGACCTTACTGTACCCTCTGATTTTGTTTATAGATACTTTTAGTTTGGGGGGTGTTGGTGGTTGCGTCTGCAGTCGGAGGGAGTCTGGTGGGCTACGGATGTTTCTAATGTGAAATTCTTCCAATGTTCGAGATATTCTGGGGAAACCTCTTGCAGGGTGCGCCTTTGACAGTAGGCACTGTACGTCAGAAGAAGAGTTTTGCGTGTGAGACCATTACCGACTGGTTCCGCTGGGATGCGCGGGAGGAAAAGGTGGTGAGAAGGAGGGTCGTCTATGAGGGTGATGAGAAATTGATGTTGAAGAGGTTGGATTTAGAGCAAGACAAGGGAAAAATGGGCGTGCAGAGAGTCTTGAGAAAGAGCCCCCGTCCCTTCGGTTTCGGCGTGCCCCCCCCACCCCCCACAGCTCTCCTTACTCTCACTAAGGAGAGTGCTTTGTGGCGTGGTGTCATCTTGGCATCTCTCCCCATCTCTGTTTCCACCCCGCCTCTTCCTCTCGGCCCGTCCGTGTCAGCTCAGGTCCAGCGTGACGAGCTTCATCAAGCCCTCCCAGAGGGGAGTCAAGGACATAATGCGCCAGGCCACCACCCGCCACCCACACAAAAAAAGTGCCTGAAGAAAAACAGCAGTGAAACCTTCACCTTCCTTTTGCATTGCCTCCTCTAGTCCCCTCATTAACACCTCCTCTGCTCCTGCTTCTTCTACACCTCCTTCACTCTCAACTTCAATCTTCACGTCTTCTCCTCTCTGCCGGCTGCTGCTCTCAGTCCTGAGCTACTTGGTTTGGCTGGATTCTATTCCTCTGGCGACTATGAGAGAAGAGAAGCCATTTTGCTGGTGAGCCATTTAGACCCTGACACGTTCCCTCCTCCTCCTCTTCTCTCTACCACCATTAGGTTGTCTTTTGAGGCAGGGGCTGCGAAATAAAAACGTTACTAGCTTCGGCCCTGGATCTTTTAACCATGTAATTGTGTAGGCCTGCTATATCTGTGGTTGTCTGTAAACATTAAATTAGGTTCCTGTCTATCATTGCATGCTATTTCTTTCCTGCATTTTCTCCATCTTTCTTTTTCGCTCTCTACCGCTTCACCTCTATCTCTTATCTACCTCTCTTTTTCTTACTCAGTAGCAAATGGGAAAACTGTTCTTGGTTGGATGCTGTTTTTTTTCTCGAAAAAGAATCCATTTTCTTTTGTACACACTTGATGTGACCCTTTGACAGACATTAAGTGTGTCTTCTACCTGATACAGGGTCGTGTTCAGTGTATTGATGGCCACAGGCCATTATAAGTCTGGCTTACACACAAGCTTACACACACGCACAGCCTCTAAGCTTTGCAGCACAGTGCTGAGGTCTCAGATGTGTGGAGAACAGCATGGACCAGAGCTGTCTGGAGTGTAATTAAGGTTTAGGACAGGAGGCAGTGTCTTGAGTACAAGTACTATCTAAGTCATATTCTGAAACTGATGGTGGGTCATCAGAGTGAAATTAACCAAGACCCGAAGATATCTGTATAACCCAAGACCTCAAAGAACCTAGCCTAGTTACAACTAAATATAGCCCTTTTTCACATTTGTTTCCATGGTTTGGGATTCCAATAAATAGTTAAGACAGGTGAGTTGGACAGCTCTGGTCCAGACCTAGAAACTTTTAAAGGGACAACATCAATGAGGAAACCAAACAACAAGCAATACAGAAGAGAACTCTCTGTTCATCTTTACCTGTCTACCTCTGTCTCAATGCTCAGTGATTAAACCTGATTTTCACTTGTTGCTGTCTCGTCCACCTAATACCAACACCACAAAGTCTTCAAAGGGCAAAAATGAAAGAAGAACGATACATAAGGAGAAACGAAAGGGTGGAAGAATGCATTTTGATTAGCGTTAGGTTTGCTGTTCATGGTAGAATCATGATGGAAGTGGAGGCCATTGTGTGTGAATGGGAGAATGGTATATCGAACAGGGAGAATGGTTGGTGGTGGGGGGGGGACCATGCACACTGACATTTCTTAATCAAATACAGCAATCAGGAGACTAACCAACAGAACAGTACGCCATTACATTACAATCCCTTTAATTCATAATCAAAACAGTGGAAAACTAGACCGAGAAACGGAAAAAGATAGATGGAGAGGAAAGGGAGAGAGAGAGGGAGAGAAATTGCGAGGGGTAGAAATGCAGGTCATTACATCTCTTCTTACTGGCCCAATGAGAATTAATCAGGAGCCATTAGACTGTATTTACTCAGCCCAGCAGGGGCTAGGATCAGACCTCTCTGTTTCTGTCTGCAGGGTTTTATCTCTGTCTCTCTCGGCTTTCTCTCTCTATAGGGCGTCATCATTCTCTCTCCTTCATGCCTGTTTCTAGGGTATGGATGGACACCCTCTTAATAATGGAGTACATAGGCAAAAGTAAGAGCAGACATATTACTCCTAATGTGTGTGTGATGGTTTTACTAGATAGTGTTTACGGAATACTTTCTGCTACCAGATACTAGAGTAACGTACAGGCCAGGGTTAATCTTAGAGGTCTCTATCCAATTCGTTTCACTGTTACGTGATATTGCGGAAATTACCTCAACATTTCAATAACGCAAACGGTAGTCTTTTATAGATACAGATTAGATCAGCTCCTCTATTTGGACCAGACATCCCCTCTTGTCTCTGCTGTTGACTCAGCCTACAGGCTAACCCACCATCCGTTTCCCCCAGCCCACTCTCACTTTGCTAATGCACTTCACCCATAATTCACCTCTCTCAATCTCGGTACAGATCTTAGGTGGGTCTCCATCCAACACAATCATTTATTTACACCACTTTTTTCCTCCAGTTTCCTCTAGTTTCATTTAGTAGAATTCATGAATATAGAAGACAAAACTGCTAGTATGATCAGAAGAATCAGAGAATGGGACATGTGTCCTCTGAAGCATGTTTGGCTGTTCTGCTTCTTATCTTGCTGCTCCTTCAACCAGGATGTATCCTGGAACAAGGTTCGCTCTTGAAGGAGAATGCTTCCCTAGCTAACAACCCCAATTAAGCTTGCAGGTGCCACAAATGCAAGCCTCTGGAACATGAGACTGCCAATGTCAGTAGGTCGCAACTAGTGTCTTAGACCAATGTATTTTTTGTGATTCGTTTTTCCCATTGTTTTTGTCCCCTCCAAACTGGTCTTGTCCAATTCCCACTAACCCTGCCTTGTCGGCAGCTTCGCAACTCCTTGGACAGATGCGGGATGGTGAAGGGCGCTCACATGGTTCATCCAACCACATGTCGCCCAGCCACTGATTCTTTTCGCACTGCTCATCCAACATGGAAGCCTTTAGTCGGATCATGCACAAGATTGTTATACTAACCAACTATACTTCCTTGATTGAATATACTGTCATCCGGTTTGCACACAAGGAGTCGCTGGAGAGCAACATGGCAAGGTAGGTTCGGATTTTGATCTCAAATCCCGGGCAGCGCCAATGGTTCTAATACTTTTCTGAAGCAGCCCCATGTTGCTAGGCCAGGTACCCCCCCAGGGTCATGGTACACATGATTGGGAACCATTGTCTTAGCCTGCTGCCCCAGTCTAACACATTTTTGCTTATTTAAGCATACAGATTTTTATTTCCCCCAGAATTTCTACCTAAGTACAGGAAATGGTAGAAATTGTCCTTGAGTCCTGCACTAAAATGGATTGCTGTATGAAGGTTCTATAGACTCCTGATGAACAGGCCATTGAAACTGTGTTTATCCGGTGCCCAGTCAAGTACAGATCAGAACTAATAGGGCCAACAGTTGTGCAGAGGTCTACACTCAGCAGCGTGGTCAGCAGGTCAGCAGGTGGATCTCACTGGCCAGCCGGTACTTCAAAAACCCCTGGCACCGTCTGCCCGGTCTGACCACGCCATTACAGCACAAAACCTCTTTAAACAACTGATAGCAGCACAAAGAGCTCCACAGCAGACTTTCTACGGCTATATGAGCAAACAGTTAACAATGTTTACTCAAGATTACCTGCTTTCACCACCAAAGGAGTCTGGGTAGAGTTAGAGAACCTGCATCCAGGGAGAAAGAGAGGGAGAATGTGAACGAGATGACAAAGAAACAATGAAAGATAGATCAAAAGAAAAAAATGGCAATTTAGAGATTTAGTCATTTAGTTCACAGAGTTTACTTTGTTGTTCTGTCTATTTGTTGGGTGTGTGACTGGCATGGCAGGGAGTAGACAAAAATGTTCTGGTTGAAACAGAATATTTGATTCAATTAAAATATATGTTTGTGTGTGTATCTGTGTAGTCAAGGGCGTAGGAACGAGTGTGATATTGGGGGACACACCATATATTTGGGACACCATATATTTTTCACAAATTGTTCATATTATTGGGTAGACCACATTGCCTGTCTATAACATTGGGGGGGGGACATGTCCCACCCATCCCCCCCATTCCTATGCCCTTGCATGTAGTAAATCATTGCACAAAGCCTTTTGCTACATTTGGGGAATTCACTCAATGTATGAATTTACTTGCAACTCTTTTAATGAAGGTGTCGGTTAGGCTTAGGTGAAGTTAAATGGTACATAGTCAAAGAAGAAATGGAATGAAATTCAAAATTTGAAAGTAATGACAGATTTTGTTCAGGGGTGTTACAGTATGTCATAAGGAACTGTGCAGACAACGATATAGAAACACAGGAAAGCGGCTAGAAATCTCATGCTCCAGTATATACAATAAGTATGTTATTTTCCAACTATGTGCATCTATATCTTACACCAAAAGCCAATTGTAGCTACATTCCTTACCTGATTTGAATATGCCCGTATCCTAACTCTGGACTACCATATGAATTGTGAGTACTTTGTGCATTCAAACCTCTGTGTCGATTTATGCAATGAAGGGACGTTGTGATTTGTAGTTCTTTTTCTCTCCTACATAAACTACAAACCCTAGAAAGTCTCCAACCCTGTAATTGCTTTTATAAAATATCCCATAATATGTTAAACAATATTTTATAAAAGGGAGGAGATTTGGCATTCCTGGCAAACAAATGGTCAACCAAACTTGTTCAGGTTTAATTGCTGCTTCATGCATTTGCTAAACTAATCATCACAATATTATATTATACATACATATTACAGTTTGTAGGAGTTTTTTGTTGGAACTAAAATTATAGCCATGCAGTACCTACTGTAACAGCGCATCAATTCTTCTTAAGTTGATTTAGTTTCTCAATCTACCATTTATGCAAATGAATGCCCTGAGCATTGGCAGGCTAGATTTCAATGTGACCAGTGGGAAGTTTAACTGTTGTTACTGAATTTAGTTTATTCACCTGTGCCAGTATCACCCAAAGCTACCCAGAAACTCCTAATGGAGAATAATAAACAAAAAATTGAAGTCATGATTTTAGCTACATACGTGCCTTAAATTGTAAACCTGTGCATTTAAAAAAGGCCATTAATACTATGCATAATTTGTGAACAGCAAAGCATTTAAAAAACAAAGACATTGTTCCTGAACTGCAAATCAGTAAGGTTTATTTATAAGTTTCCTCTACTGTATGAACTGTGTCTCACATTGATTCTGGGAGAGATGAATGTCAATATGAAGGGGACAAGGTAAGTTCTACCAGTCTATTTTTTGTCTACTATGATAACAAGTGTGTAGTGTCTTTAGCGTACTTTTGTTTGAGAGCCTCTGATTGGAACTTTTTAAATTACATTACCTCTTCACCAATTTACTTCAGCGGTATTATAGGTGGTTGAATTTCGCTATGATATTGTCATTCTAACTTGCTCAATTTGCTGTCATCCTCTTTATTTTTAAAATTGTCCTTGTGCAGGGCAGTAGCTACCTAGCAAAAATTTAGAGTGAAACATTCACAAATGGAGAGTTTAAATGTGATCATTTGATCAAAGTCTGGAGCCCTGGTTACAGTTATGCTCATATAATGTACGGTGTAACAGGCTATTAAACACTTTTTTGCTGTTTTGTGTGTTCTTTCAGTGGTTGTGTGATTTCATAATTGCATGTTTTAGCTGAAGATTTTTTTTTTTACACTTGTCAGCCATTAACTTGGCAGTGAGCAAAAATGTGAAGAAGTGGATAGGGCCATGGCGGGACGCACATGTGAAAAAAGAAAGATGTGGAGATGTTGAGCGATTGGAGAACTTGGCAATTATATTTAACAAAGGTGATCATCATGAACCCGGCGTGAGCAGCAACCAGAGTCTTGACACTTGAAGTGTGGAGCATTCTTGACACTCGTTTGTCTAACGTGCATGTGTAGCATCTCTCCATGTTTCCATCGATTCTCACGAGGAGGATCTTTTATCAAGACTATCAATGTAATGTAAAAAGTATAAATGTAATGTACATACACTGTACTACTACTATTAACCCACATATGAGGGAAAGGGAAGACATTCTAGTAGGACTGAGGAAAAGACAGAATCGCCCCCCTCTTTCATCTGTCCTGATTTCAGTCTCTTGAGAGCAAGATGGATGACCTACGAATGAGGTCATCCTATCAACGAGACATGACCAATTGTACAAACATTGTGTAAATTAACATTGTAATTCTGAAAGACACTTGGTGTTCAGCAATGAGAATACATTGTTATTTTATTATTATTATTATTGACCATTCTAGGAATATAAATCTCTAATTGTCACCACTTCCTACATCTCACCAGAAGCAAAAATAGCTACTGCACTCAAACAGCTTCATGCAGCTATATTGAATCAGAAAACGGCACACCCTTAGAACCCATTTTTTGCATACTCAGTCCCCTCTTGTACTCCCTGTACACACTTCACTGCGTTGCGAAGCCATCATACATTTTGCTCGTGACACAAAAGTAGTAGGCAATAGAGGGAAGAGAGTGAAAAGGTCAGAGATCTAGCAGGTGGTGCTATTCTAACAACCTCATCCTCAACATCAGCAAATCCAAAGAGCTGATCATAGACTACAGGAGGTGGAGAGAATTGCATGCTCAATCCACATCTACAGGGCTGAAGTAAGTGAGTAACTACACGGTCCACACACAAATAGAATCACAAAGAAAGCACAGTGACGCCTCTTCCCGCTCAGAAGGCTGATGCTTTGGAATGAGCCCTATAATCGTGGCTGAGACTGCTGCATTATCCAGAGCATCTTCACTAGCTGCATCACCGCCTGGTACGGCAACACCAATGTGTGGGACTGCAGAGCACTACAGAGGGTTGTCCGGTCGGCCAAGTACCGGTACATCATAGGGACCAAGCTCAATACCATATAGGACCTCTAAACCACACAGTGCCAAAGGAAAGCCCAGAGAATCATCAGATACTCCACTCAATCAAACCATGGACTGTTTACTCTAATGGTAAATGGTAAATGGTACTGGTGCATTAACACAGAGAAAAAGGCAAAAGGACAGTTTCTACCCACAAGTCCAAAGACTACTAAATACCTGAACTTATTTTTATAGTATGATATTTTTTGCTGCAACCTTTATCCATTTCATTATTATCCTTGCATTCCTGTTTTACTATTATTTTATTATCTTACTATTATAAACTGAACCCCTTACAAATGGTTTGTGGCTAAGCCTTGTACTATAAAAGACCCACCTCTTCTATCTTGCACCTGAGACAAATAAAATGTCATCTTATTTCATAAAATTTCAAAATTGAGTTTAAGGTAAAACTCCCGAACCCTCTTTTTACTTTTCTTTTTAAAAATGTAAAATAAAATTTAGTCTTCTCTATGTTTTTGTTTCAGGATTTACGGAATTTAACACGAAACTGACTCTGTGTTTGTCTGCTACCGAGTGGTTACTGCGTTTTCTTTTCACTGAAAACTGAGATAAACAGTCTCACAGCCGCTAAGTAGTCAGCCACACAGATGAGACAAGACAGAGAGGTACTGTAGCTAGCCTCTCATCCTCCACACCCAGCAGCAACACAGATCCCCAAGAACTGCTGCTGATTTCTCCCTTGCTAAAACATGTACTTTTCTCATTTCCTCACCAAGCGTTCAGCGCTCCACCAATTAGCACAGGGCTCTGACCTCAGAGAGAAAAACACAAAACAAGCCACCCTGAGACTGAGGTAGCTGGCGCTATCTGTATGCTCACATGAGGAGCCCAATCAGTTGCTCCATTCACTCACTCTAAATCGTTATACATTCAGCCATCAAATCATCATAGCCATACATGTTGCATCTACCTGAGATGGAATACGATTGAGGTGTATTACACCTCTCTGGTGTTGAGTGTATCATTATAGTTACATTCATTTATATTGGTAGACTTCAAGAATATTATGTATTTTCTCTGTATCGTCATCTTCACTTCTTGCACTCTATTTGTCTATATGTCCCTTATCTCCAATTTTAACTTTTGAAAGAGATTTTTGCTTGGATTTATTTAAATAAGTCAGCGCTATTACGATTATCATGCCTTGACCACACACTTCTGTCTCATAGCAACAAGGAGTTAAAATTCCAGTTGTGGGGGTCAGCGTGGTGTAGTCGCTGGCTTTCAGAAGAAGTTACATCATGGTAGTCAGTAGTTTGAGTCTGACTACGAATTCTCCGGCTTTACCTGGACCCCCAGCATGATATGGGATAGATACGTTGGATTATCTATCCTGCCATGTTGCTCTTCAGCAACTCTGTGTGTACATGTAAGGTGCCTGTAAGTTCAATGGCGGAAGTATGCATGAGCTGACTAAAGACTTGTAGGATGAGCAGTGTATAGAAATCGTCCCTCTCGGTGACGTGGTTGGATGAACCGTGTGACCGCCATTCACCATTTCACATCTGTCCAGGGAGATGCGGAGCTGCCAACAAGGCAGGGTTAGTGGGAATTGAACAAGACCAATTGGAAGGGGAGAAAAATGAAGAAAAAAAAATACATTTTGGTTGTGAAATACCACCAGTCTCTTGCAACTATGTCTGGTACCTGCCAGCTCAATCTTGGCTGGGGTATGCATTACTCAAGCACCTAGGTTCCAGCAAATACCTCCTAGTTGAGTGTTCAGCATAATAATAAATAAAATGCCTTGGTGCAAATATGAATTGGCAAATGGGAAAGGCCCATATATTTATTTGTATGTATTATTATTAACCAGGTGAGTTACTTTTACACTGACATTCTGGGAAATAGTTATATGCTGAGAAGATGGAATAAATAAGCTAACTGGAAGGTGGGAATGATTAGGTATGTACAGTTGGCCATATTGGTATGACTGTTAGAAATGTGGCTATGACATATGTTAACACCCATTATATTAGAGTCAGATCCATGGCTTTTTAATGATTGTAGAGAGTTGGTAAACCTTTTTAAAGTGGCACACAATCACATGATCATCCATCTGATTATGATACTGATACTGTGGTAGAGAACATTTTCTCTTCTCTTGCTCAAACCATAAAACAAGGTCCGGGCAGCAGTTTTTGTGATCAAAATAGATGTTATTAAAAAATCATTAGGCCAAGTTTTTCTGCAGGAAAAAATGAAGAGCAAGGTCGGACATCCGTTTTTATATTGAACATTACATCATCTGGCCCTCCTCCCTATATGCTAATTACTAAGGCGGTCCTGGAGGACCTGTAGCTTCTCCACCACTCTCTTTATTTCCTACTGTTTTATATCATCCCATTATGACATAATTGATCATCCCTTTATGTTAAATTTGTGTAAGCATACTCTAAAATGCCTTTAAAACACTGATGGCGCATCCAGGACCTTCTACAAAGTGTTGGGCCTTTAGGCTTCCCGGGCTCACAGGCTCAATAGTATTTCAATGCATTTCATTGTGACTTGATACATTCCCAATACTTCAACACAATATGTTCTTATAGTAAATTGATAATTGTACTGTCTACCATACAAATTGTTTGTGTGTGTGGTCAAACATTTTGATACATACAAATACAATGCATTCAGAGCCGGCCCAAGACATAAGCGAAACCTGTTTGCCTGGCAACATTATATTGTGACTGCAACACACTGATTTGTCAGTTCAAAATAACAGCGCTCGTAATTCATTAAATAATCAATTAAAAACAATTAATTATTGTTAATTCAATGCATAGATAAGTAGTGGGTCCATGTTCATGTGTTGCAAATATTTGTCTATTTTTGGATTAAATAGACTCTAGTGAATGTATTTCAAATGTAATTGTGTTCTCACATGTGACACTGACAATAAATTCAATCAAATTGTGTGGACAACGTATTTGTCACGGTTGTTATTATGAAGTTGTTATTAAAAATATGTTAAATGCATTTTTTCATATCACATATTCCTATTGTTCATTTAAATACACAATACAATTGCATTTGGTTACAATTCACTAGCTTTATACTAAGTTAACAATAGTTATTGCAATGTATTAAAACTAGCACTATTATTTTGAACAGACAAATCCGAGTTTGTGCTGTGGGCACAATATAATGTTGCCAGGCAAACAGGTTTCGCTTATGTCTCCGGCCGGCTCTGAATGCATTTCTTATGAAAATCATAAATTCTTATAAAAGTACCACTACAATCAATACCTGATTCTACTTCTATTTAAGGGTGCGTCACTCCTCTTAACCTGCTGCACATCTGAACCTCATTTTGTTTGGGATTGTGATTAATGGTGATTCTATATACCCAAATGTATGTGGACACTTGACCTTTACACTCAAATGAGCTTGTTGGATCCCATTCCAAACCCACAGGCATTAATATGGAGTTGGCCCACCCTTTGCGGCTATAACAGCCGCCACTCTTCTGGGAAGGCTTTCCACAAGATTTTGGAGTTTGTGTGTGGGAATTTGTGCCCATTCAGCCAAAAGAGCAATTGTGATGTCAGGCGATGATATTGGACGAAAAGGCCTGGCTCGCAATCAGTGTTCCATTTCATCTCTGAGGTATTCAGTGGGGTGAAGTCAGGGCTCTTTGCAGGCCACTCGAGTTCCTCCACACCAAGGTTGTTGAACCATATCTTTATGGACCCTGCTTTGTGCACAGGGGTACAGTCATGCTGGAACAGGAAAGGGCCTTCCTCAAACTGTTGCCAAAAGGTGGACAAACCCAATTGTCTAAAATGTCTTTGTATCCTGTATCATTAAGTTTACTCTTCACTGGAACTAAGGGGCCTAGCCCAAACCCTGAAAAACAGCCCCAGACACCATTATCCCCTCTCCACCATTAGTAGGGCTGTTCAAACACTTTTGGCTATATTAATTGTATGTCTGATGGTACAAGGTACAGTGACTTTTAGACAAGTTTAGGTCATTTGTTTTTTAAAGAGTGTTTTTAGAGGAGCTTATCAATTTCAAAGGGGATCACATGAGTACACCTTTAACATTCCATCTGAAAGACCATACCCTACTCAGAGCAATGTCCCCTTCACATCCCTTGGGAATTGGGATTTGATATTTAGATCTGATGAAAAAGTGCTCCCCTACTGGCTATCCAACACCACCAGCCGGATCTGGTCTCTGAACCTACCATGCTTAACTTTGGATACAAACTAGGATTTGGGTGCCAAGTGCTTTGTGGCTGAATGAGATTGAGATTTGAGAACATCCACTTTACTCACCAGAAAGGTATGTTTGGTCAGAACGCAATTGGTTTTGAATCTGAAAAGTGAGTGTCATGTTAAAATGTTTTGTAAAGTGCAGGATGATGTTTTACTGTTTGATATACTAAATATGGAGTTTTGCTGAATATTGGGAGTAGGAATATTTATTTATTTATTTAAGCAGGCCTACATTCTATGCCTATATCCAATAAATAAGGGCAGGTAACAAAACAAGCCCATAATTCATTGAATAGAAAATATAGACTTACATTGTGCTTAATTTGAAGGTGATCCTACTGGAACAGGATCCGGGATCTCTCAGAATTTGTGAGATTTGTTCCGGGACCTATTTTGGCCTGACCTGCTGGTCATCAAGCATGATATAATGATTTATCAGTATAAAAGACACCTGTCCACAACCTCAACAGTCACACTCCAAACTCCACTATGGCCAAGACCAAAGAGCTGTCAAAGGACACCAGAAACAAACTTGTAGACCTGCACCAGGCTGGGAAGACTGAATCTGCAATAGGTAAGCAGCTTGGTGTGAAGAAATCAACTGTGGGAGCAATTATAAGAAAATGGAAGACATACAAGACCCCTGATAATCTCCCTCGATCCGGGGCTCCATGCAAGATCTCACCCCGTGGGGTCAAAATGACCACAAGAACGGTGAGCAAAAATCCCAGAACCACACGGGGGGACCTAGTGAATGACGTGCAGAGAGCTGGGACCAAAGTAACAAAGGCTACCATCAGTAACACACTACGCCGCCAGGGACTCAAATCATGCAGTGCCAGACGTGTCCCACTGCTTAAGACAGTAAATGTCCAGGCCCATCTGAGGTTTGCTAGAGAGCATTTGGATGATCCAGAAGAGGATTGGGAGAATGTCATATGGTCAGATGAAACCAAAATGGAACTTTTTGGTAAAAACTTTACTTGTCGTGTTTGGAGGAGAAAGAATGCTAAGTTGCATCCAAAGAACACCATACCTACTGTGAAGCATGGGGGTGGAAACATCATGCTTTGGGCCTGTTTTTCTGCAAAGGGACCAGGACGACTGATCCTTGTAAAGGAAAAAATGAATGGGGCCATTTATCGTGAGATTTGAGTGAAAACCTTCTTCCATCAGCAAGGGCATTGAAGGGCAATTTCATTGTATGAAAACCTTGTGAAGACTTAAAGAAAACGTTTGACCTCTGTCATTGCCAACAAAGGGTATATACTGTAACAAAGTATTGAAATGAACTTTTGTTATTGACCAAATACTTATTTTCCACCATAATTTATCAATAAATTCATAAAAAATCCTACAATGTGATTATCTGGATTTCTTTTTCTCATTTTGTCTCTCAGAGTTAAGGTGTACCTATGATGAAAATTACAGGCCTCTCTCATCTTTTTAAGTGGGAGAACTTGCACAATTGGTGGCTGGCTAAAACTTACTTTTCTGTTTACAAAAAGAAATCGAACTAGTTTATAGGGATTATCCATGGTTTTGAGTCCTGGAATTCCCCAGAACCTGGCAACTGTGGCTGCAACACTATTTTCAGATCTGTGTTGTCTTGATTCGCCGGTATCAGCGTAGTGCAGGGTTCATCAACTCCAGTCCTAGAGGGCTGAAACACCTCTGGTTTTTGTTCTCTCTTTCTAATAAGAGACTGGTGTATACCTGGGAAAGCAGGGGATTGCAATTAACTTATTAATTAATAAAAAATCTGAAATCTGAAGTGTTTCGGCCCTCCAGGACCAGAGTTGATGACCCCTGGCGTAGTGGGTAGGCTAATGAACTTGAAACAAACCTTGGTGATTAACTTCTTAGAAGTCAAACAAGAAATACAAGGAAATATTCTTGGAAAGCCAAGGTAAAACATGCTTTTTCCTGTACAGACGTAATTATCATTACTACTGATGAGTTTCATAATTATTCTGTGCAAATTTAATGAACAAAGCTCTCAGTTAAAAGCGAAGCGTTGGTTTCTGCTGTGCATGTTTCACTGACAACATGCTATCTGTAGCTACAAGTCAGCCTCAAAATACTTAGGGCCAGATTTCTTAACAATTTTCTAATATGAAAAACGCTATTCATATAAGATATTCTGTCCCTACACAATGTAGTGTTTCGTTACACAAAAAACTTCTAAAATTCAGAGTCCCAGCCAACTGCAGTGTATAGTAAGCAGTGATGCATGTGATAGGCTGCTACTAGGGCTGTAACAATACTCCAAACTCACGATTCGGTTCGTATCACGATTTTTGACCCTCGATTCCATACAAACCTCAATTCTTTTTTTGGGAGGGGTGAGAGAAAAAAATTTATTTTTAGTAAATAACATTTAAAAAACCTGTATAAACCGACCAAAGTACAATATTAACTATGATAATTATTAACAATATACCTAGGTAAAATAAATAAAAAGCCAAAGCTATAACAATTATGTTGTCTTTGTAACAAAATGCTGTTGAAAGACAAACGGAACTAAACTCCATTGTGGAGATGATTCGGACATGTCGAAAATCCTTCTTCAATCAAGTTCTCTTACATTTACAAAGTAACTTATATGGCTTCTGTGTCACACTTGTGCCCAGCAGTTCAAAGTAATTAGAAGAAACTCCACAAAGCCTTCCTGTTCAGTCGGTAGAAAAAAAATTCAAAAGTAATTCATGGCTCCACACTGTATGCGCTGCGCTAATGAAAGAGAATGTGAACGTAAAGATTAACTGGTCAATGAGTGGGTCGTTATTTTCGTTGCTTTGATGTACTGAGAGATGCGCAATTTAATACTGATCACAAGAAATTTGTTTCAGTAAACAAAGCTGCAAGGACACAAATAAAATATCATAAACGTTACTCACAAACAGACTAATCTTATAAGGTAACTAACGAATAAATTAGCTGCGTTGCTGTGACGTAAACGCATGGAGCTGCCACAATCACCTGCTATTACTATAATCTGCAAGCAGTTGCTAACTAAATGTTTCTCAGAGAAAGCGTGTTTGGCTCCTTTCGACAAAATACAATTGAACAAAAATAGCATGAATGTCGAATTTCTTTGAGACATTTTTAGACCTTAAATTCTAGAAAAACAAAAATAAGATTAAGTGTTTTTTAATTATCTGCGGACACGTTATTCAACTACCTCCACTTTTGCATGTAGGCGTCACATGATTGGAAAGGTAGTCAGATGACACGTAATTGGAGGATGCTTACAGGTAAAATTCAATAATTTATCCTCAACTAGTTTTGTGGTGTAGGGCTACGTAATTTATAATGTTCACTTCAAATAATACAAATACTAATTTAAAGATGTGTTTGCATTAGATCTGGACAGGAAGGATAACTCTGGGATTTGGAAGGGATGTGTCGCGATTCTGCCTTCTCAGACCGCGACACAGGTTCGTGGATCTAAGTGTCGCGATTTCGGTTTCATAACACATATCGTTACAGCCCTAGCTGCTACAGTAATAAACCTCAACGCTGCATGATATACTGCACCTAAATGTTTCAGCCCTGTTGCTGACCCATGCATATATATTATTACCATAGTCAAGCACTCACACAAGTATGGCTTGTACAATTTACTTTAGAAATCTACCTCTGTGATGCTGTCCTTTGATATAATGATATCTTTTTTATTCTATGATATAATATTTGATACTTGATTAGCATAACACAAATGTACATTTGGCAACTCTTACTTTGATACACAGACTACATTACTTTCGGGGATGTAGCCATGATTTTTGGGGCCCATTAATTGAAACCTGCATGGGCCCCACTGGTTTGATAAATTATATATTATTTAAATTCCAGGGCCCTCTCTCAGGGCCCCCTGAATTTTCATAAAACTTTCCTGCTTTTCCACACCACTGCTTACTTCACATAACTTGATGTTCTTCTCTCTGTCATTTAAACCTTTGTTGTACTTCACCTTGTGTATCAACATTTGTATATTTCTACTAAGTGCTATGGTCTGTCCCCAACGGATGTTACTCATGACAGTGATAGGCATTGTGCATGCTGTGGGCGTGCCTACAGTATGCACATGGTTAATGAATTTGAGACATAAAACCAAAAGATTACATTAATCACTGATCAAGAATCAATGACTGATCTTGAAACTGCTAAGTCAGTTATAAATAACAAATTATAAAAGAAATACAGGATCAATAGTAGCTGATTCGTAGTAGATTATCTAAGTTGTACTAGACATTTTGACAAATTTGTACTATACATTTCTCAAATAAAGTTTGGTTAAACATAAGCTATGCATGCGATAAGGATATCCAATTAGATATTCAAAAGAAATATATCTGCAAGATAATAATCATACAAAATTAAATTTAACAGCTGTCCAATAGACACATAGCTAATCATTTGCATTGGTTTATGTTTGAGATTCTGATACATTCTGAGAAATGTCCATAATGAATTCTAAGAGCATTTTTATTATATTGTGGTAGGATAGATCTTTTACAAATTCAATTATTTCTGATCTGAACAAATCTACGGTACTACCGGTAGTTACCATTTGACTTATGTGACATTCACAATCCTAGAAAAGACCAATCGGAACATTGTTAATCCTATAGGAAATTTCTTTATTGTATATGTGTTCATAAAGGTGCTATTTTGTCAAATTTGCATTAGGCTTTTACTAGTACTGCTATGGGTATGACCAGGAATGTCCCCATTTGTTATGTAATACCTGATCTCTCCATCAGGGGGTGGGGTCACACCAAAGTGCTGCACCATCCCATGGCCTTATCCAAAAGACAGCTGTGCATCTATTAGCCTGGGGAATGGGTGATTGAAGGAGGAAAGTAACACACCATCATCCACATGCCTGTTTGGAAGTGATAGCAGCCACTAAAACATCCATATTATGGTCTAATAAATAGTACTGTTGATCTGCTTTATAGATCCATGCTGCTTGCCCTGCTCTGGTCAACTGTTCATAGCTAGCCTTTGTTCAGGCAGAGCTGCCAGAAGAGGCTGAGGCAGCATTGTGCAGTGGAACCTTGAGAGGGTCAGAGGTCAAGAATATAACCAAGCACATCAATGGAGGTCTGAGTTTATAATCAGCCATTGCATTAGTGAAAAGGCTCAGTTCTTTCTTGTTTTGTTTATACATCGTATTTCATATATTTTCTGTTAAATTTATTTTAAAGTAGAATAAGCCGAATCTTTTCATTTCTATGCGCACGTGCGCGCAACATTTATGTGTGTGCGTGCGTGTGTGGGGACAGCGTACGTCTCTCCAGCCTCTGTGCTCTACCAGTCAGCTCCTGGCCTGCTCCTTTCATTGCTAAGACTCTCTCTTTTCTGTGCTAGTAATCAGAGTTGAGGCTCTGGGAGGCCAGCCAAGCCTCTCATCCTTCTCATCCGTGCAGGGCTGCTCCGCTCTGTTCACTCTCCTCTCATCCACAGACACGGTAATTAACCATCATGCCACAGATGGGATCGATTTTTCATCCTCCCTCTCGTCTCTCAACTCTCTCTTTCTCTCCCAATTCTTCGTTCTCTGTCTCTCTCTCTCTCTCTCTTTTTCGCTTTGACGCCCCCCGCTTTTGCTCTCTGTCTTTCCATCTTTGCTTCTTCTTCTGCCTCTCCTACAACCTTCTCCCCTCTCTCTCACACAAACAAGACTCATAATTGCACTGGAACTGTGCCAGCCAGCCAACCTCAGACTACCAGGCCTCTCTCAACCCTCCCCTTCTCACCCGCCTAACCTCCACCCTCAGCCCCTGCCCTACTCTAACTCTTTCCTCTCCCCCTATGCCCCTAAGCCCCTCCCCGTCTCCTCCACCTCAGGCTCCTCTCTCATCTGCTCAATACCTTATTAGTGACAGGATCTGTGGAGAGCCATAGCAGATTAACTAAAAAGATGTGAGATTGATTTCTGCCTTTGCAGACAAAAATGGAAGTTTTTTTTTTCATTTTTGGGGGGAGGGGGTCTGCGTGCATATACGCTTTTGCATGTGTGCGTACAGAGAGACGCCGTTCATGAGATGGGCATGCGTAGGCACACGCGTGTCGTTCATGAGCCGGTGTGTGGGTGTTGTGAAGTGTGTTTGAGTGTGTTTCAGATGAGCGTGTGCTAATTAGTTACGTGAAACTCCCGCGTGATGCCTCTGCTCTGCCTCTCGCACAACAAAACGACGGTTTCCCTCATTTCAATAGCCTCTCTCCACTTCATCCCAGAGGAAAAGACAACTCTCCCTGACATTTTCCTCTGAAATGCTCACCAGAGAGATCTTTACGATAAATAACCTATCATCCTATCACATGCCCTCTATCTCATCCTCCTGTGTAAATAGCCTTCCATTGGGCATGTATGGCGCAAAGCGTTTGTGTCTGTGTGTTGGCAGCACCACTGTCTCCAGCCTGGTCATATAGGTCAGCAATTTCACAATGGCATTCGCTTGGCTGGGAGATTAACATCTACTTCAAAGATTGTAGGTGAATTTGTTGTGGGGGAAAGAGAGAGATTGGCGAGTGTATGTGTGTGTGTGGTGTGTGTGTGTGTGTGTGTGTGTGTGTATGTGTGTGTGTGTGGTGTGGTGTGTGTGTGGTGTGTGTGTGTGGTGTGTGTGTGGGGGAGTCACCTCTTCAGGATTGTGCTTGCCCTTCTGCTGTTCTGCCTGTAATCATGGGCCTCTGTCTACATGGCACATCTCAAGAGGTGGTGTCAGCTGTGCTTCTCTGTGTCTTAATAGCTGGGGGGCAGGGGGGCTCTCTACGGGTCTCTCTCACACACGGACTCACATCCTAAATAGGAGCCTACTTAGGTGCACTTTTGACCAAGGCCCCTAGTGCTCAGATACAAACTAGTGCACTTATTAGGAAACAGAGTGGCATTTGGGATGCTGTCAAATAGGTGGATTTGATCTCCTGGTACTACCGAGGGGGAGTCGGGAGAGAAGGTGCTCAGTGCTAAAATGGTGACCTGTGAACTGTTGCTGTTTTTTAATCCATGTATAAATGTATGGGTTTTTCACTATATACCAGATTTTGTACCCAATGTCAATATTTGTATTATTGTGTTTTATAAGTCTGTAAGCCTGGTTTGAATGAATGATGGGGGTTGTGAGTAATTGTCTGCCCTGAAATGGGGTAGTCACATCTTATTTCATTGTTCAAAAATTCCCAACAGTGGATTTTAATACATGCTATATACACTATATGGCCATAAGTATATGGAAACCTACTAATAATGGAGAGGGGATAATGGTCTGGGGCTAATTTTCAGGGTTTGGGCAAGGCCCCTTCCAGTGAAGGGTCATCTTAATGCTACAGGATACAAAGACATTTTAGACAATTGGGTGTTTCCTACTTTGTAGCAAAAGTTTGGGTAAGACTCTTTCCTGTTCCACCATGACTGTGCCCCTGTGCACAATCGAGGTCTATAAAGACTTGGTTTGATGAGTTTAGTGTGCAGGAAATCAAGTGGCCTGCACAGAGCCCTGACCTCAACCACAAATAACACCTTAGGGATGTATTAGAATTTAGTTTGCAATCCAGCCCTTCTTGTCCACATCAGTGCCTGACCTCACAAATGCTCTTTTGGCAGAATGGGCACAAAATGGCACGGACACAAAATCTTGTGGAAAGTCTTCCCAGAAGAGTGGCGGCTATTATGTCTGCGAAGTGGGGATCTAACTCCATATTAATTCCCATGGTTTTGGAACAGGATGTCCAACAAACTCATATGAATGTGATGGTCTGGTGTACATCTACTTTTCCCATAATGTGTATATATTTGACATATAGTATAAACACTGATCAGCCATAACATTATGACCATGCATAATATTGTGTAGATCCCCCTTTTGCCACCAAAAGTGATTCGAACACATCAACTTTGAGGACAAAATGAAGAAGCAGGAAAAATGGGCAAGCGTAAGGATTTGAGCGACTTTGACAAGGGCCAAATTGTGATGGCTAAACGACTGCGTCAGAACATCTCCAAAACTGCAGCTCTCGTGGGGTGTTCCTGATCTGAATGGGTCAGTACCTATCAAAAGTGGTCCAAGGAAGGAAATGTAGTAAACCGGTGACACGGTCATGATCGGCCGAGGCACTTTGATGCATGTGGGGAGTAAAGGCTGGCCGTGTGGTCCGATCCAGCAGACGAGCTTCTGAAGCTCAAATTGCTGAAAAAGTTACTGCTGGTTCGGTTAGGAAGGTGTCAGAACACAGCGCATTGTGGTTTTTTAAGTATGGGGCTGCTTTTTTGGTGGCAAAAGGGGAACCTACACAATATTAGGCAGGTGTTCATAATGTTATGGCTGATAAGTGTATATTTTCATAGCTGGTCTATATTGTTCTGTGGTATGTGATGGTGTGTGTGAACACACTGGTCAGAATACGTCCCTCTCTTTAAGGCCCAGATGTTCATCCAGCCTCCTGGCCAGAACCCTGTAACAGCCGTCTCGGAGTGAGACCTCATTGTAGTGTGATTTCCTCCTCTCGTAGCAGATGGAGTGTTTTTGTGCTGGCGAGGCGAAGCAAGGCGCAGGGCACTGTGATTGCCTCTTGGACAGCAGTGTCAGTCGAGGATAATGCCGCCCTCCCAGCAACAGAACAGGATCAACACAATCCAATTTCTTTCGCCTCAACCAAAATGGAATACTGTAATTTGTCAAAGACAACCTGGGTTGTGCAGGCTGCTGGTCAGTATCCATCCACAAAAGGAAAATATTGATGGATAAACCTGAGTAAAACATAAATCAACCATTATGGACAAAAAGTCTGAGAAAATACATGGGGTCATCAGCTGCGCCTAACAAAATAACGCCAACCACCACACAGAAATAATCTTTGATCATCAATATTTGGGATGACTGTGGCTTTCTCACATGCAGCACCTTCAGGATAATAAACCATCTAAAATCAAAACCCATTACGATAAGAATTAGGATCTAGGTGACTTTCAAATGTACCCCTAAATTCCCCAGGTAGAACTAGCAACAACAAGGAACACCTATGATACCACAAACAGCTCTGCGATAATCTGAGCAGAAATGTTTGGTTACAAAAATGTGCGGAACTTCAGCACCACCGAATCCTACTTAACCACAAACACAGAATCTTCAAATATATGGTGGCGCTACACCCTCTGAGTGTTGAATGGAGTAGGGATGAAGGCTAGCAATCTGCCCAAACACAGTCAGTGCACTTCAAAAACAACAGATGAAAGATGCACGCTCACATGTTAGAGAGAGGGAGAGAATTTCCCTCTGCACTTACATTCAAAAGAGACTGCCGGTCTTTACATTGAGATCCATATTCTTTTATTTACAAGGACTCCAATAGGAGCGACCGCGGCTGTGTTGTGGCCAGCAGCAGATAACCAGATCTGTAGAATCACAATGACCCTTCAGCAAAGTGTGCTACCTGCCCACCTGAATGAGTGCGACTAGGCGGCTGGCTGTACTTACCTTTCCAAAAGGTTGAAAGCATCTTGTAAAAAAAGAGATAAGAATGATTGGAGAGCAGTACCATCTTGTGACTCCGTATTCTCGAGTCAAAGCCTGAGAGAGGACTCTCGGACCAAACTACTTCTTCACTCTCAGCCCCATTTTCCACTCTCTGACAATTTTTCTGTGTTTGCTTGACACATACTGTAGGCACGGACAGCATATAACAACATGGTCGTGAATTCAGTACACAGTGGTAACATAACGACAATTGAAACGTATGCATGATGAAATACAGAGCAGGGTGAGAAGGTAGCAGATGTGAATGGAACGGTTGCTGTCCAACGGGGGGAGCGGGGTTGTGTCTAGGCCAATGCATGGGGGAGAGGGTGGGGGTGAGGGGGGTTGGGGCTAAGTGCCTCATCAGCATCCTGCTCAGGTGCTGGGCCCACGCACTAACTATGCCCTGACTTGATTGTAATTGCCTGAATTCGGCTCCCGCTGATCCATCCTAGCAATATCGCAGGCGCGCGTTAACTCCACACTGACAGGGAAGTGTAGCAGGCAGACATGGTCGTCGAGGGTAGCGCTCTCCCTTCATCCCTCGGCACCACAGTGGCTCCAGTCGGGTCAGAGTTAGATACTAGATGGGGGACAACATACCAACACATTGTCCGCACATTCACATACAAGCTGTTGCAATTTAAGGTTTTCAGACGCATTTCATAAAGACAATCTCGGTGGTAATGTGTCCCATGTTATTTTGTTTTGTCGTCTCAGTTCATGAAGCTGAATCGCCAACGCTCTCGCAGACTATTATGTGAATTATATATATTTTGAGACATGTGTGAGTTATGAACACATTCTCAACATTCACCGAAATAGTAGGCGGTTGTCTTTTTGCTCTGATTATGGCTTTAGAAAGGAAAATGGGTCAATTTCCATTCAAAATGTACACTTTTCTCTTTCTTCTCAGCCGTAGAGATGTGAAAATCATTTACTGCTCAAGCATCAACTATGGTTAATACATTTTTTCAAACGGAAATATAGTAATAAAGTCATAATTTCTGCACATTGCATGCATATAAATATTTGGTTTCTGAGGACTACACTTAAAATAACAAACGTTACAGTATACAATTGAGTGGCTTGGATTACAGTTATTCCATCAACTGTCTTCGTCACGTAATTTTGTGTCCGACAGCTTTTTAAACTCCCTTTATATATTCCTACACATAAAAACAAATATAAAAAGTAAATATAGATTGGTACAAAAGAAAATAGTACATAAACTCGCATGGTCATGTGGGCCTCTTTCTACCTACAGGCATGACTGTGGAACGTGGTTCCTTCCAGTCCAGTTCCTGATCAACAGGGTTAACTTTAAAAGTCCCCCGTGGCGCGCTCCTCACCCTGTGAAAATAGTTCCGAGCTCGTAATGAAGACCAGCCGCGTAACCAACAGGTGGTCCTTTTAAACACCCAGACCCTCCAAACCTCAGGACGACAGAAAGGGAAAAAAACCTTGCCACAGCAAAATGTGTCAGAATCTAATGTTCTGCAGAATGAAAAGGCTGTTTTCTATCCTTTGTCACTGGCCAGAGATTCAGCCTTGTACGTCATTGTTAAGGACACAAACGAGCAACAGTCTTTTTTGACACGAAGCCACTGGGCTGAATGAAGACTGGAGCTGACTAGTCACAGGGAAGAGCTTTCCCTCTGGAGGGCCCAAGCCCATTAATAGTTGGGGAGTTATGAATGGATATAAATCACTCCTCCCTGGCCTTGATAGAATGCAGGAGACCCTGCCACAAGACACTGATAAACCTCCCTGGCTTTTAATAAGGTTCCCAGAGAGACTTAATCACATATCTGGGAATAGTCCGGCAAAGAGATTGACAGGCTGACATAGAGACAGGGCCTGAAGTAGGCCAGAGTTGGTGTGGAAGTGGCACTTTAGTCTTCTGGAAGGCTGTACTGTGCTCAACCGATCCCTGGGGTAATAGGCTAATTAGAACCACTAATGTTGTTGACATATCGACTTTTATCATCTTGAATCAAACACTGGGATACAATTAACATTCATATATGTCATTCAACTAATAAATAGCATGACAATATGAGCAATGTGACTATAGTGTCTCTTGCTCCCATCGGGCCTTTGTCAAAGGTCATGCACTATATAGGGAATAGGATGTCACTTTCGACATAACTTGTGTTAAGACTCAAGGCTCCATCCCTGATAAGGTTACTGTACTGAATACGGACCAATGGGCAGGTGATGGAGAACCACACTGCTCATTGCTAAATACTGGTTCTCATTACCTTTATTCATGCTTTATTATTTATGAATACAATGGGGATATTGCATTGGTCATCGGGCACAGACACAGACCAACAGCAGGTTTGAGCCAGATAATTCTGCAACATTCTTTAACAATGCACTTGGAAAAAATCCCTTAATGCTATGTTTACATGGGAGCCCAATTCAAATTTTTTCACATTAAATATTCTACTATGGTTACTACTACCACTTTCGGGTGAATGGTAGTAGGCCCAATTATCAACTCTTGATACACCAAGTCACTGAGCCCTATCAAATCCTCACATGGACTCTACTCTTATTGCTAACACTCAAATATTGTTATCCTTTCCCCCGTTCAACACCCTGGTGGTGGCACACATCTGCCATCTCTGCTTGGATGTTGGCCCACCACCTCAAGCTCAACCTTGATAAGACAGAGCTGCTCTTTTTTATTTATTTTTCTTCCTTTTTTCTTATTTTTCCCCCCTCCCAATTCCCACTAACCCTGCCTCTCCTTGGACAGATGCGCGATGGCGAGGGGCGTGCACATGTTTCATCCAACCAAGCAGCTGAGCTGCCGATTCTTTTCGCACTGCTCATCCAACACAGAAGCCTTGATGTACAGGATGATTATGCTAGATCTGCACTTTTTCCACAAGAATACTAGCCTGGGAGATCCCAGACGGACTTCCAGCAAATTTAGATTTGCTCTGCAAGTCAGTCTGGCCAAGATCCCATTCAAGCCCATTTCCAATTTTTCCAAATCGAGGAACCAATCACAACCATTGAGGCTGGCTTTATACGATGATGCTAGCGGAGCTTTATACTTTCATTGGTCGAAGCAGACAATTACAACAATTACTGCTGCAATGGAACATCCGCAACATCACTCGTTCGAATCAGCTATCGCATCTGTTATAAGCGATTAGAACGTTTCATTTTCGTTAAAAACCAAGCAAAGTACAATACTCGAAGCCTTCATATCTAAAAAAGATGTTGTCGCAGTATTGCCGACGAGACTCTGCAAAAGTCTGATATCCAATTGTGCCGAGAGGCATTCGAGAGGCGCCTGTTGGTGACGCCCCTTTGGAAATGGGCTGTGAATGAACCTTGCCCAGACCCACTCTCAGTCAGAACTGAGAAGGGTTTGGTGTTAACCAGGCTACAAGAATGCCTTTTCACTCCAAGACATCCATCACAGTTGACAACTGCAGTGTTCATCTTCTACAGTGCAAAGAACCTTGGTGTGACCCTAGACAATATCCTGATGTTCTCTGCAAATGAGTGACTGTCTTCAGTGGGGTCCGTGTGCAGCAGTCGGCTAAGTTGTTGCATTGCCGGACAAGCCAAGTCATGGTAGTAGCATCAATGGGAATTGGGAGGGGGAAAATAATAAACAATAATAATAATGATTGAATGACTGGCTTCTGAAGATTCATGATCTACCTTATTGTTAGAGTACAACCTTACATTATTACACAGAAAGCACCACAGTTACTAATCCAGGCACTTGTTATCTCATGTCTCAATTGTTATGCATGTGCCAACAAACTCCTGTCAATCTTCAGGCAAGGCTCAAACCCTACATCTCTACCCAAGCTCTTTGTCCCGCCCCTACCGGAAGGCAGCTCCCAGTCCACCCAATAAAAATGTATTTGTCCTTGCATCTTATTGGTGGAACCAGCTTCCCTTGGAGGCTATGCTAGCCTACATTTTGAAATATCCACAATAACTCTACAACCAGTTGCCTTCTAAAATTAACGTTTGCTATAATAATATTTATTATTTACAGCACTGACTTTTCCCTGAGAACTATTTCATTGTCTAGAATTTACTCATTACTTCTGAGTTTCACCTAGCTTAAAATGTATGGACTAATGACAAGTTGTTCTGAATAAGAGCATCTGCTAAATTACTAGAAGGTAAAAAAAACTTAAATGACCAATTAGTGACAAAAAGTTCTGAATTGGGCTTCTTCTGTCAATGCATCCCATGAATACTATAAATAGGAAATAGGATGCCATTTGGACCACAGCCTCATAAACATGCCTCCTAATAAAACCCTTTGTCCACAACCTACAAGCCATTTGTTACACTCCAACTAATCAGTTCTCATTAACCCGTACAAGGATTCTGGATCTAAGACAAAGGAACCATTGCAACCCACGGTTCTCATTGTCACAGCACTCAAGTAGCTCCCTTAGTGCCCCACGGGCCTGGCGCCCAGAAGGTCTGGATATGAGAGAATGACAGACGGGGAGAAAGTAGAACAAGGCTGGAACACCTGAAAAGAACTGAAAGGAAAAAAAGGCTTCCCTATTTCCTCAGTAACAATGGAATATTATGTGACAGCACAGGACAGAACCCAAAGAGCATGTCCTTTTTTGTTGTCAGAAAACCTCTCAATCAATCAATGTCAAGGCCCCTACTCAATGGGAGTAATAGAATGTTGACAAAGCGCTATCTACTGAGAGGAAATCAGAGTTAAACACATTATTTTTAAATCTTTCAGAAAACAATTTATAACCATACATGAGATTATTTAAAAGCCACAAGAACTGTTACACATCATGCAGCATTAATACCCAATCGTCACAAACCACAAGGCTCATTTTGCAGATGAAATGACAATATGTAGTCATTCTACTGTAACTCAGGCATTTAACACATGTAGTTTTATCGCTGATAACACTAATCTAGCTTTCGCACAAATGTTTTGCCTACACAGAGCAATTTCCTTAACTTGTGTGCGCGCGCGTTGTGCTTTGAAGACAGATATCTTGTAATCATGTCATTTGCTGTAATGGTAGCCATCAAGGTATCACCAGACTGACAGCAGAGCACATTCAGAGTGGACATGTTTAGCTGACACACCCAAACCACACACGCACGCACTCACACACAATATACTCGCACAAATTCAAAAATACTCAAGCACGTTTGTTTATTTACTTATAGGCCAAAACATCATGCGTAAACTCTCTCTTCATATGAACAGATACATTTCAGTAGACCCAATTGTGTAACTACAAACAACTGTACTTTCAATGTGTTGTTGAAAAGTTCCCAGAGCAGCACACAGCAGGCAGATTTTAAAGTGCCCTCCCGCCAAATCATTTCCTGGATTCCCACTGACACACTTTGACAAGAATTACCTGAGAGTTAAATTTAAACCTCTTCAGTTGTGTACTATTTAGAAAAAGAAAATGAATTGTGATCTGATTAGCTATGTGCAGTCCTTACTAAAACTATGTGCCGTGTGTGTGCGTGATTAGAACAATGAATCAAAGTCCTCTACAACAGGTTCTCCGAACTCATTTTATTTTCAAAACAGTCATATAGCGGTTTACTCTTTAACACATTATTTAAAGACGGACATTAGTGATCCCTTGTCTTGACATGTTCAGCGTTTTGGGTTGACAGAAAAAACAATACGCTTGAGTTTCTTAGCTAATTACATACATCAAGATACTTACAGATGCAATATAGAACAGTCATGAAAGGTAAATAACCAAACAGGCTGGAAGGTGAAACCTTCAGCTGGTCTAGAAAGTGAGGCTGTACAAAGTGATATTTTAATCAACAGAACTGAAGCAGCATTCAGCATGTGGGAGGGTATATACATCTCAAGTGGTGAATATTTTCTTCTTTTCATATGACTGAGGTCAGTGTGTGGGTGGTTGTGTGTACACGCTTCTTAGGTCAAATGGGAGGAGTCAGAGGGGACACTGTGTCATACGCTTCAGGCTCAAACTCCCCCATCTTCTTCATAAGGGCTGCTTTGACTGAACGGATCTTCCCTTCCAGCTCCGACAGACTGCAGGCCTGAAAACGTGGGACAAAAGAACGAGGACGGTCAGCTCCTGTCCACACAGTAACAATACGATCCACAGTTCTGCACCTCAACTCACTGAAACTAAACTAAAAGTGGTCTGGAGGCAGAGAAAGACTGTTTTTGATTTTAATGTAGTGGAAGGGAAAAAGGGATAAGTCACCTGAGATATTGAAGTCTTTGGTCGCTTGTGTAGGTAACTCTGAAAAAACACCAAGAGAAGAGATTAGCTTGTTTTAGGTCAGCAGAATAGAGCAGATAGGAAGGCGTTTAGTTAAGGAGAAGTTAAAGTATTGACCAGTTGGTCTGGATGGGAGTTTTTGCTAAATTCCTAATGTAAAAATGCACAAATTTTGCTGCCATTACATTAAATTAGCAATGTCTTTTTAACATTGAGAGCTTACCTCAACATTTGTTTATAAGTAGATTAATTAAAATAAGGCTTTTTACATGGAAAAAAATTACAATAAACATACACACACAAACATTCCTATAGACACACCAAAACCTTGTGGAAAGCCTTCCCAGAAGTGCCAGCTATTATAGCCACAAAGGGGCATGTGGGTCAACTCCAACATGGTTTTGGAATGGGATGTCCCAACAAGCTCAAACGGGTGTGTTCAAGTGTCCACATACCTTTGGCTATATAGTGTATGTTCTCTGAATGCAGCTGCTCTAACCACTATAGTGCATACATCAGCATCATAGGCCACGCCACTCTCTTTTTTAATTGTGGTGTTGCCTCAAATGTAACCACTGGCCAAGAGCCACTTAATAACAATAATAATAATAATAATAAACTGGATGATTTTAAACAGCGCCATTCCACCAGCCGCGGTGCTTTACATACTTAGGGAGGAACTCGTCTCACCCACAACCAGGCATCTGAATTAGAATCTTATATTAGTAGCAGTGGTGCCCCTAACATAATAGGAAAATAGATGTTTATACATTGAAATATAGCCTGTATTAGGGTAATATTCATTTTCAAGCATATCCATTTCCCTTTTACACCCTCAAATGTTTGCATTTAGAATTCGTCACACTTAACAGATTTGAAGTTCTACATAAAATAAATAGAAATACAAGTGAATTCATATGCAGTGATTCTTTAATTATGGTTTGTGTAGTTTATAATGACCAGTAACACTGTCATGTTTTGTAAAGCATGTTAAAGCCTTTCCCCAGGTTGTCATTGAAAATGTTGTCAAACCTTCCAGGTTGAATAACAGTTAAATATAATACTAATGAAAAGTAATAAGCCAGGTACGAATTGACTTGACATTATTGGCAGCCTTCATATAGAGAAGCAAAAAACGCAGTTATTAAATAACAGGTAATTAGAATTTTAATGTTTGTACAATATTATTGGTTGAATGCAATAAATTAAAATGACACATTCCTCAAATGTATTCTAAAATTAAGGGTAAAAATAATTGTTGTCATATAATAAAAGTAATTTCCAGTACTTTGTGCACCCTCCGCCTGCAGGATAATGGCACCAAGCCTTAACCTATCATTGTCTGTGAGATTGGAGAACAGTGAAAGTGATCCAGGACCATGTCTACGCACACTTTCTAAATCCTTGAGATCTTATGGTCTGTCCGCATGAACTACCTTCAATTCAAACAGGGTTAAAATGCTATTCAAGCCTAAGGTTTGAGCCATTGTACAACGTTGATTTCTTCGCAGTTCGATGTGCGTTTGAGGCCATTATCTTTCTGAAACATCCACTTGTGTAAAGGTTTCAACCATCTGACAGAGGCAACTTTGTTTTGACTGAAATGTACAGAGTAAAGCATACTTATTAGGGCTGCAAAGGTGCACATATTCATAAGGGTTTGCACATGAACCCGAATACATAAATAAATGAACAGCTAGCCACTGTATGTTGATTGCCTCTTCAATCAAAATTATCTGAAAATATCTTGCTATTCTGAGCCTTTGCATGTCAAAATCCACATTGTAATCATTGGTGTCACTTTTCAAACTTTGTGAGCAAACTCAGAAGGATCAGCTAGACCTACAATGGCAAGTGGCGGTGATGAATAAAAAAATGGAAAAATCCTCATCCAAAATTAAAAAAACAGAACTCTTTTTAGTAAACTGTCTGTAAACTTAAAGTTCTCAATGCTTCGGTTTGCATGTAGGGACCCTAATTATGCTACCGTGGAACTGTGGTGCTATTTTGAGCCTTGTTAGTGGTATAAAATAGCAATTTCTTTTTACTTAATCCATGCCCTCACAACTAGCATTATAAGGTAATTATCAGTTCACACTAAAACTGGGCACATTCAATTAGCATGAAAATATATCCCAGAGAACGGTTGACTCTGTACCCATGTATTATTAAACCCTAGGTTCATTTTGTGCAAGAATTGTCCTTCAACTGTGAATGTTTCTTTTAAAATGAGTTTTTGTGCATTTCATTTTTTATTCCATTGATCTTATTCTTTAATTCTGTCTTAGTTCCTTGACTGTGATCGTTTTATACTAATTTTATTGTTGTATCACAGGGCACAACTGTGAAAGAGACCTTGGTCTCAGTTGTATGTATACTGTAAATAAAGGAACTACTACAACTTAGTCAGCAGGTACTAACATAATGTTACATTATTTAGCGAATATAGCAAATAAGATAGTAGAATAACATTGTGTTAGCTAACTAGCCAAATTACTGCACCTGAAACAATAATAGCCAGCTACCTTTTGGATTCTCACTGAATGTAAAAAACACAGGTAGAATGCACATTGTTTTCAGAACATAAAGAGCTGTTTGCTCATGGATAAACTAACACTTGAGACTTGACTTGGACTTGCATGAAGTGCCTGGGTAGATAGGACCCATCATGGTACAGTAACTGAACAATATGGGAAGCACTATCCTTGTGTTTTTTAGGTATGAGATTTAAAGTGGAATTATATAAAACACAAAAATAAAACAAATCAGAGATATGGAGAAAAAAAAAAAAAAAAAAAAGATTTTATAGGGCTCTACATTATCAGCAGAGCAACAACGAAACACAAACAAAAACAACTTTGTCTCCCCACTGGATTCAAGCAGCCCTTATCAGCAGAATTTGATAGGGCAAAATAAATTACAACAGCAATAAGTGTTTCTAGCCACAGCTATGTGCCAATCTTTTGCAAATTAAAACAAAAACCGATCTTTAGTAATGGTTTACAATCAGTTTTTGCACCGTACCAAAAACATACCTTGCTGTGACCCTCAAATGACAATACGTGTCATACCGTGGGTTAGGCGTAGCATTGCAACCCTGACGCATATGACTCTTTTGACAGCACACCTATTGCTGATGTATATAGAAGAGTTTTATTTTCGTTTCATGTCACTTTATGAATCAGTTTCAAATCAAAGTGTAAACTTGTTTAGCAAAATCCAGGCATTTCCATTTGTTCATTGCTCTCAGTAATAGTTTTGTTAGGGAAAACTTCCTAATAGGCTATTCTGTAAGGTGATTTGACTGAAATGTACCGGCTAAAGCATATGGTGTTAGGGGTGTGGCCCATGGATTGTTCTTTGCCTCATGAATCATCTTACTCACTGTGCGTGGCATCCACCATCAGGAAAGTTTACCAATGTTAACAATGATTTTATCCGAAAAGTTAATCATTTTGAAAACATTACTTCTTTCCTGTAATTTAAAAATGTTTTCTCTGAGCTATTTAATTCAAAAATAATATTTTTTACCTATATTGTGTTGAATAAAATATGCTTGTGGTCCAAAGGGAGAACCTTAGACTGCAGGATGCATAAAAGTTCACTCTTTAACTGTGTTTTTATGTACAGCCTTTTTTCTCATCTTTTTACCAGTGCTAATTAGTTGAGGTAAATGTGTGTGTTTTGATGGGGTTGGAAACAAATCGGTACATGTTTTCGGGAGAACCTATTTACAAACAAAGTCTTTAGAATTCTTGTGCAGCAGCAACCACGGCCTCACAGACACTGTTCAGATAGGTGTATTGTTTTCTGTTTTTGTGTCATTTTCTTTAATCTTTTTAAGGCCTTTACTGGCTAGCCATGCAGTGGAGTACTTCGATGCATGCAATTGAGCATTGTCCTGCATAAAAATCATGGTCTTCTTGAAAGATGCAGACTTTTTCCTGTACCACTGCTTGAAGAAAGTGTCTTCTAAAAACTGTCAGTAGCTTTGGGAGTTGAGTTTGAGTCAATCAACCCAAAAAAGGTCCAACTAGCTCATCTTTAATAATACGAGCCCATACCAGTACCCCACCTCCCCCTTGCTGGCGTCTGACTCAAAGTGAAGGTCTATGGCCATTACTGATCCAGTCACATGCCCATCTCTCTGGTCTGTCAAGGGTCTCATCAGTCCATAAAACTGAAAATATGTCTTCAGATAATCTTGGCCCAGTCTTGACGTTGCAACTTGTGTCTTGTTCAGTGGAGGTGGAGTTTGAGCTTTCCGTACCATGGCCATGTCTCTGAGCACTGAACACGTTGTACTTCTGGGCATTCCAGGTAGGTTGCAGTTCTAGAATGACAGCACTGGAGGACAATGGGTTCCTGGTAGCTTCACATTTGAGTCTTCTCAAATCTTTGGCAGTTAATTTGCATCTTTTTCTCAACACGTTTCTTGCGAACCTATTGACTATTTGCAACAAAACGTTTCATGTTTTTTTAAATTGTAAAATCTTACTGTTAAACCTGCCTATTCATTTTGCACACCTTGATATAGGGTGTTGATCTCCTTAGGCCATACCCCCCCCCCCCCCATTACACAAATACACATCACATGATATACTTAATCCAATAAGCATTCCAGTGTATACAGCTTGGAGTTGGAACATATGCATAATAATGACAATATGGAAAAAATATTGACTTGCCTTACGCAGTGCATATAAAATATTAAATGTTTTTGTTCCTAAACCAGCTTTGAGGTTTTTAAAATTTGTTCTATTTAAATTGGAATTCTATGATATAGCGTATGGCATCAACATATTCTAGTGCTATTTCATGTTGTTAAAAGGATGTCAGTTACACTAAGTGAAAACTAGTGGGCAGCGCTTGGTGTGCTCTGGCCAGTAAAGGAACTGAACCCAAGCTGCTGGTAGAGAATGAAAACAAGCCTTGGAGAGGTTTAAGGTCATGTTTGGGCAGCATAGTGAAGGATTCTCTAGCAAAATATTGGAACTTGTTTATTTTATGCCACACTGGAGCTGTGCGGGGGGGCTCACTCGTACACCAAAATATTTGCAACCAAATTGGCAGCACTTTAGAGCCCTATCCGCCACCAATGTCTAGTACCGACATAGATGATGCACGGCAGCCATTTTGTGCCTCTTTACATCTTTGTGTGTTAAGTATTAAAGATGAAATCAAAAGGGCACTACTGAGTCATCATTTCCCCTCCTCCTCTGGAAACCTCTTCAGCGTGTACTCCCAAACTATTTGCAGAAATTGCTTAAACAGTGGCACTCTGAATAAAATAAAAAAGATCAGCTCAGTTTATTCAAAGACACTCTCAAACCCCCACTCTCCGTGCACACACACCCACACACACACTAAAAGACATGGAGAGCAGCACGCCACGCCAAGAGAAGGGAGTGCTAAGAGGCATGTAGCAACTGAAGCACTCTTACTCAGCTAACTTTGATAGGCTACAATCTGACATGGATGATATATTCTGAACTGAAGAGGGTGGAAGGAGGAAGAAATGCCCCATGTCTGATAATCAAGGCATGAGAAAACTCTCCAGCTCTCTATGGAGAAAAAACGAACAGGGCGAAAAACTAACAGGGGGAAATACAAACAGGGCAAGAAACAAACACATTTTAACCTGGTGGGTAACAAACACAGAACTCACAGACTGGAAGTACTCAGGTGAAAGTCCCTCCAACTCTAGGATCCGATCTTCCAGCTTCTTTAACCTCTGGTACACACTGAATGGTACTGGACCCTCTGGGAAACAAAACACATGATGCATTACTGACCATCTGAAAACGGCTGAATACAAACAAGCGTATTTTAAGGGGTTGTTCAACATACCCTGTCAGACAAACTTGTGGGTACCATTTGTCTCAGCAACTTCAAGAAACTGCATGCAATCTATCACTGGGCATATGCCAGCTATCATGTTGCTGTTCCAAAAGGCTTCCTGTCTCCATATAAACCAAGTTAGGGAGCAAAGCGCAACATCCTACAACATGTCTGTGATCCGGTCACCCTTACGTTCCTCACCTGTTGGAAGTTTTAGGTGTGCCTCAATGTTATGCAGGCGTTCCTCTACACCTGGATTCCCGCAGTCTCTAGACACCATGGGCCGCTGCTGCTGCTCCCCTGTCTCCCCAAGGCCTCCTCCCGCTCCTCCTCCTCGCGTCTGAGGCCCGTAGGTGTTGACCACACGAGTCACTGTGCCAAAAAGCACACAGCCAGGGACGGTTAGAGTAATCAGAAATCAAAGTAATTCAAGTAAGTCAAAGTATGATAATTTCTGGATGAGATAGTGTAGGACACTGAATGGCTGCTGAAAATGTGGCTTTATCATTGTATGTGGATAACTAATTATAAAGTCAGTCATTTTCCACAGTGATGGACATTTGGATATGGTAATGTAGACAGATTCAACAAGGTGCATGAAACACTCCTCAGAGATGTTGGTCCATTGCATCATGAAGTTGCTGCAGATTTGTTGGCTGCACATCCATGATGCAAATCTCCCATACTACAACATCCCAAAGATGCTCAACTGGATTGAGACCTGGTGACTGTGGAGGCCATTTGAGTACAGTGAACTAGTGATTGAGCGATTTATCGGCCAGCCGACGTTTTGGGCTGATATTTGCATTTTTACGTGTATCGGCATGGGCCGATACGCGGCTGCTGCTTTGCCCCTCCCACTCTAGCAGAGGGCTGTAGCCTGCTCTTCATGACAGCAGTAAGTTTTAAACTTTCAATGCATCTTTGACTTAGCTGAAATATTGCCATACACTTTGAAAGTGGAAACACGTTGCTCTAAATGTGCTTGCAACTATAGCTAAGCAAGTGTTGCGGGTCCAATGAAAAATGTGAATGCCTCGTCTATAAAACTGCTTGCCATTGTATTTAGGGAGCTGCAAATAGCTAAGTTGTATGTTATCTGTGTGCATATGGTAGCTGTTACGAACACTGGTCATATGATTAAATAAAGCGGACGTTTTTCAGTGGTTCCGTTCCATGGTAGGCTATTTGTGAGAGTTTTATTCAGCGAGCACCTGGCTGAGGTTTGTGGTGTCTATCCCTTTCTTCCTACTTGAAGCTGGACGGAGTTGACATCGTAATGATCAGCCCCCCCCCCCCCCC
>JACXGM010000672.1:0-29487 GCA_016801145.1 Umbra pygmaea | reverse complement strand
TTTTCAGTCAGCTCCCAAACAGAAGTTTGTGCGTGTGTCCGCGTGCGTCTGTCTCACTCGAAGGGACCCATGCATCACAGTGAAATATGAGTGCGCTGCGCCACCTGAGGAGAGCTTTTAATTCTTTTTTTGTTGTGTTTTATACGTGGTTGAATATGTATACCTTTTAACATTGATGCAGTTTAGAACAGAAACTTGAACAATTTGTTGGTTAATGTGCATCTGATCTGGCAGCTTTTACATTTTCGTTTAGACCTACTAGTGTGTTGTCTTTGCATATTAGGCGGCATATGCATAGACATACTCTTTTTATTTTATGTAGAACATTTGAAACCATGGCAGTCTCCGTTTCCTCCACTATAACTTGCAGCTCCTAAACTGTGAGTATTAAGAACTTTCAGTGAGTGGTGTGTGGGGTAAAGAAGTGGTGAAATGCGCATATTATGCACAATTGTCGCAGCAGAAATCAAGAATTATCAGACCAGGCAACGTTTTTCAAAATTTCTATTGTACAATTATGGTGGGCCTGTGCAAACTGTAGCCTCAGTTTCCTGTTCTTAGCTGACAGGAGTGGCACCCAATGTGGTCTTCTGCTGCTGTAGCCCATCTGCTTATTTGACATGTTGTGCTGTCAGAGATGCTCTTCTGCATACCTTGGTTGTAACGAGTGGTTAACAGCTTGAACTCGTCTGAGCAACCTCTGACCTCTGCCATCAACAAAGAACTTTCGCCCAGAGAACTGGCGCTCACTGGATATTTTTCCTTTTTCTGACCATTCTCTGTAAACCATAGAGATGTTTGTGCAGGAGAGTCGCAGTAGATCAGCACTTTCTGAAATACTCAAACATGTCTATCTGGCACCAACAACCATTCCACATTCAAAGTCACTTATATCACATTTCTTTCCCATGCTGATGCTTTGTTTGAACGTCAGAGATCGTCTTGACTATGTCTACATACCTAAATGCATTGACTTGCTGCCACGTGATTAGCTGATTAGATATTTGCGTGAACGTGCAGTTGAACAGGTGTACGGTACCTACTGAAGTGTCAAGTGAGTATATTTTAATAAATATAATGCCACCATTGTGAAATTCATAAAAAACTTGAAAATTCCTGGGTGTTATAAAACTTTTGACCAGTATCTACAGTTGCAATCAAAATTATTTTAACCCCCAAATCATGTTTATTGTAAAAATATACAGAGTGTCAGGTGTTTGCAATGAAAAAAACAAACAAAAGCAATTGAAATAGCTCAACACAACAAATGCATCAAGTGGTTTTGCCAAATCCAACAGCAAATGAAACCAATTTTTTACTTCTCCGGTCTCAAAATTATTTAACCCCCTGAAAAAAAAACCTAACAACAGCACAAATAGGCAAAACAGGTGTTGTCTTATACACACCTGATGCCACGAATCAAAGGCTTCATTAGTTACACCAAGTGTGATTTAGCTGGAACACATGAAATACCTGAACTGGCTAGATGTTTTTGAGAGTCACATTTGACTGCATGTGAGAAACCTGGCTAAGTCAAAAGAATGGTCCAAAAGGCTTAGAGATCATTGCCCTTCACCAACAAGGAACAGGATACAAAAAGATAGCGAAGGCACTGAATATTCCCAGAGACACCGTTGGAAGCATAGTTTACAAGTTCAAAGTTAAAGGCACAGTAGTTACTACCTGGATGGGGCAAAGTCTTTATTTTTTATCATTATGTAAGCAAGTTGACTAAAAACAAGTTCTTATTTCCAGCAACTTTGGCACAGTCGGGAATCAAACTGGCAACATTCCGACTACAAGTCTGCCTCCTAAAACACTGAGCCAAAAGGAAGCTATCAACGGCTGCAACCAGACGGCAGGTTGTGAAAAACCCTTGAGTGACTGCAGAAGACCTGCAGCAAGACTTGGTGGCAACAGGCACTGAGGTTTCAGTGAGCACAGTAAGGTTCGTACTAAATAGAGAATGCCTCGATGAGATGCCAGAACTCCAAGACGTACACCAGTACTGACCCAAAAGCACAAGAAAAGTTGGCTCCAATATGCTCAAAATCATATGAACAAGCCACAGCAGTTTTGGGATTCTGTTTTGTAGAGCGATTAAACAAAACTGGAACATTTTGGCACAATTGATCAGCGGTATATCTGGAGGAAGAAGAATGAAGCATACATTGAAAAGAACACTTTGCCCACAATCAAGCATGGTGGTGGCTTGGTGATGCAATGAGGCTGCTTTGCATCCTCTGGCACAGGAAACCTGCCACGTGTGGAAGCCAAGATGGATTCAAGTATCAGGACATCCTAGGAGAAAACTTCATGCAATCTGTGAGGAAGCTAAAGCTTGGGTGTCATTGGACCTTCCAACAGGACAATGATCCCAAGCATACCTGAATCCCACCAAGGCTTGGTTTCCATCACAGTCACCTGACCTAAACCCCATAGAAAATCTCTGGTGGGATTTTAAGGCAGTTGCAGCATGCAAACAAAAGAATATTACTGAACTGGAGGCCGTTGCTCATGAGGAATGGGCTAAAATTCCTCAAGATCGCTGCCAGAGGCTGGTGTCTGGCTATACATCTTGTTTGCAGCAGGTTAGAACATCAAAAAGGTGCTCTACTAAGTACTAAAGATGCTTAACATGAAGGGGTTGAATAGTTGAGACCAGAGAAGTCATTATTCAACTGCAAAAGCAACTGATTGGGGAAAACCACTTGATGCATTTACTGTGTTGAGCTATTTCAAATGCTTTGGTTTGATTCGTTCTTTGCAAACAGCTGAAAGTCTGTATATTTTGACAATAAACACGATTTGCAAAGGTGGTTGAAAAATTTTGATTGTGTGTGTACACACACACACACACACCACACACACACACACACACGCACACGCAAACACACACACACACACACACACACACAGTAGTATTTGGACAGTTCCAATGTTTAGGTTGGATTAAAAAACAATGGAGGCATCAGTGTGCTGGAAAACAACCAAATATATATGATTTTACCCAAGAAGTATTTTCTGACCTTTGACATGACTTTTGAAGCCTGGATATGGTGTGAACACTGCATCTGTTCTGGCACAGCTGTCTTCTACATCACAACAAACCAAAACAATATCAATCATTGCAGCAATCATTGCACATTTACAGTATATATATTCATGGATAGCAAATTTCAACACATTTCTGTTTTGAATGTTTGTTTCAGGACTGATGTCCAAATGAGCACTCTAAGAGAGATTTGATCTGAATTGCATTACTGAGGCTTGAAGATCATTTCTAAGTTTAGAAGCTGAATCTTTTGTTATCATATTTACGTCATTTATTTTACAAGCAGTTATTTTACTAGCAGGTTGAGTTCACCAAATTTTATCTAGCTAATGTCAGCATCACTAGCTGTTTTTTCAATGACTTTGTTTGCTAATTACAGCATTGTAATCTATCAAAGTGCATTTGATTATGTGCCAAAAATAAATTCTACTAAATATTAGACTACTTTAGCAATATTGTCATAGGCCCATATACTGTAACTTAGTGAAAACATTGATTAGCTAATTAAATTACTTAAGTCCCAATTTAACTTCCGGTCATCAATGTGACAGAGTCGTCTACAGTATGAGAATGACCATGGCAAGACATGATGGACTGACAAAGATGCAGTACAAGAATGTAATATTGATGCTACCTCTCTGCCCTTTGTTGTGTGTATGTATTGCTTCAAATATGAACATAAGACAAACATTAAATTACACAAATAACTGAACTGGCCATGTGATAATTAAACTTATATTATTCTCTGTTACAGTGATTAATGTTACCATCATTAATATTTATGTCGGTACACATCTATTTCTGGAAAAAAACATGTTTTTTCATTGTTAGTAGTGTTTAAAGCAGCTGGAAAGCAATGGTTGTATTTGAGGCCAGCTGATAAGGGTGTTCGCTACTTCAGGCACACTGCTATAACCGTTCAGCCTGACCTCTGGAAATCAGCACTCTCCTAAACATTGCCAATCTGTGTCCAGTCAATCCTCCCCACCCAGACCCCAACTCTCTCACAAGCGAGCACACAAACAAAACACACAAACACACACACACCGATCTTTACCTTGATTGCAGTCGATCACGTTGCAGAACTCCCTCACGTTGTTTTCATTGATCTCCAGCTGTTTACGCTCTATAAATGCAGATATCCTCCTGTCAATCTACAGGAGCAACAAAAGGGACAGGAGATATAGAGAGAGATAGAAAAAGACAGCTGACCTGGGTTTGCACTGATGAGCTATTTAAATGAAAAGATAATCCACTGTTGTTCATGATAGTAATAAGCTAGGGGCAAGCTACGGTCAAACGCGTCGAATGTACTGAAATTCAAAAAGAAAATCTCAATTGCTTTGCCATTTCTTAAAAAAATAAAAAATAAAAAAATTAATACATGAAGTACTACAAAATAGTGTTTGTCTACCAAAATAAATACACAATGAAATACAACAGGCCCCGGCCTCCTCTTGTCCTTCATCCACATGCAATCTCTCTAGAGTAATGAGCTTCCACTTCATAATCTATCAAGGGTCTGGCCCTCTCTCAAAGCCCTCCTGCTACTGCGACCACATCGCAGTCAACACACACACACACACACACACACACACACACACACACACACACACACACACACACACTGACTGTAGCCCTCTGAAGGACCCCTTACTACTTGCTAAACTGGGTTATCATCAGGTTCCGATCAAGCAGTTGATTTACTACTACGTTATTGCAAAGTGTTCAGAACACTCTGGGGCAATTACTTCTGATTATTCATTTGCTTTAGCAGAGAACGAGACAGGAAACCCTACAGGAGACAGAAGCATCAGTACAGCTGAGCGGTGTAGCCATGCGGAAGAGACAGTGACCTCAGACTTGTTGGCTCTGATCTGAACGCTGACGTCATCGGCGTGCGACGCAAAGTTGTAACCATGCACAGCGCCCTCCTCTGCACCCGGCCTGGATGGCTGCTCTGCAGGCAGAATGGGCTGAGTGTCTGTGGTCCCCTTATCAGGAACTGTTGTCACATTTTGCTGCTTGTTCCCAGTTGACTGGTTGCTCTTCGAGCACTGCTTCTCTGACTCCATCAGGAAACTCAGGTTGTTGGATAAAGCCTTGAAGGTGAAGGGGGTAAAAATAAGTGTTTTGTAGAGTGGACTTTGTGGAAAAAACAAATTCAGAGAATACATTGGAATAGCTGAATTAATGAAGAAGCTATGAAAGTAGTGTGTTGCGTTAGCACAGGCATCCTTAGATACCCACACTTCAGACGTTGCATAAGACGCCATTGAAAGCGAGCATCCTTTTGGGCACCAGCCGGCACATTCCTGACAGATTCCATTGCAGTATACCTGTAATTTGGAGATGTGCTCCTGAAGACATGAGAACACGTGATGAGTTGGTTGAATAGATGTCACGTCCACTGATTCTATGCTGGTGCTGATTTTCAGAGAAGCTTCACCCAATTTCAGCTTAAAATGAGAAATGATTCAAAAGAATTAATCACGTGTGCATCCAAGGCTATTCAATTAAATATTCTGCAAATCAGAATCTATTTTCCTTACTACTGAGTGTACACCACACAATTGTTGAGCACCAGTGGTCTAGCCAAAAATGTTAGCTGTATATTGATGTCCGGGCTAAAGCAACAAAAACAATATGCAAAAGCAGCATATACTTTTTATCAGAGGGGCTTTTCTTTAGAGCTTAGCTACAGGAAGCAGTTGTAAAAGACAATTGCTTCATTGCTCAATGTATATCTAGCTAAAAGAACACCCTATCGGTAAATTTTGCAAAAGGACGTCTGGAAAAGCATGGCCTTCTTAAATTAAATGAACTACCCATTGATTTGAAAGTATAGTAAGCATTTTTTTCCTCACTTTTGCTGTTCAGTAGGAAATGCATTGCTTCATAGTTTAGATGCATTGCTTCAAAGTTCTAGTGTAGTTTTAAATGAGTAGGCACATTTCCAAAAATAATGTGTAGCTTCAATTGGCGCGCAAAACAATAAACTTCATATTCAGAGACTGGCAGTCAGCATTTCAAGCTATGGCAGAAGCTGTCACTGCAAGTGAATTTCCAGAGTAAACTATGCAAGCGCCAATGTTAACGGCCTGTTTAGACTGCTGTTATGTGCCGATCAAAGTTATTGTACATTTAGAGAGTCGTTTAAATGTAAACTACTGTGTTTTGGGGATCAAACCAGCAACCTTTGATGTGAATTGTTTAATTTACGTAGGTCTTTGCATGTGCTAAACGATGCAATTAGGAAAATACTGGTTGTAAACTTCATATTGGGAACAAAATACATTGTAGGGCCTGAGATAACTTTTTGACACACTCAAAAGAATGAATGCAGAAACAGACAGGGACCGTTCCATTTGTATTCCCTCTGATTTTATCAGGAGGAGACAATGAGATCTCTATGCACAAGAAATCCTTTAAACATTTCCACAGACAGGTTTTACAAAATCTAATTCAGTGGATGAAATCTGTGTAAGAAAACTTTGTTAACAGGCCTTGTGATGAAATCCCTCCCTTGTGATTGTGGTCTGATTTTCTCAAATAATTTTAATTTTGTACTCAACTGGGAACCTTATGGCTCTCAACTAAGTACGGTATCGTCCTCAGCACGTTGTCATATTATCCTGAACTTAATACTCTTATTATACAGATATGCATATTATACAGAAGAGAACAGTACATTAGTTAGTTCTCACATTTCCATACTATAGCATGTCTGGCACACAGACATAATCAAGGTGAGGGCAAACCAACCAAACTAAAACCAATTTATAACATCCGCCAAACATTTAGTGTTAATTGGCACACATTGGGTTAGGATGCTCATTGAAATGAGGGTGGCTGTCATGTAGGGTTGGGTACCGAGAACCGGTTCCTTCATGGAACGGTTTAAAGTCAACCGAATACTACCGGTATCGAAATGGACGTTTCAATTTGGTTAAATTTTTTGGTACCTGACACTGAATTAAACAATAACTAACCCATTCATTAAAAAATATTAAAATACAACTTTTAATCTGTATTCTAAACTCAGCAGAAAAAGATACATCCTTTCACTTTCAACTGCTTATTTTCAGCAAACTGAATGTGTGTGTAAATATTCCAAGTTCCACAGACATGTGACTGAAAGAAATTTAATAATGTGTCCCTGAACAAAAGGGGGTGTGAAAATCAAAGGTAACAGTCAGTATCTGATGTTACACTGCAGTACTTAATGCAGCTGCTGGCATCTTCCCCTGCAATGCAACAAGCTCAATCCGACTATGCCTCCAAATGGATCCCACTCCAGAGTATAGGCCTTGGTGTAAAGCCCATTCTTTCGACGATACACGCAAGTCTGATCATCACCCCTCGTAAAACAAAACCGCAACTCATCAGTGAAGAGCCCTTTTTGCCAGTCCTGTCTAGTCCAATGATGGTGTTTTTTGTGAACATCCCCCATTCTTCTACCTTCCCAATTCCCTCTAATTCGGCCTTGTTAGCAGCTCCGCAATTCCTTGGACAGATCTGCGGAATGGTGAAGAGCGCACACACACATGGTTCATAAAAAACGTATTTCGTCCAGCCGAGTCAAGCCGACAATTATTTTCGCACTGCGAATCCAGCATGGAAGACTTTAGCTCATGCACGGATGATTACGTTCACCAACCATACATCTGCAATTGAACCCACAGGCACCCCATTCTGGACACAAGGAGTCACTGGTGAGTGACGTGGCAGGAAAAATAATCTGATTTATCTAACCCAAATCACGGGCAGCACTATGCTAATTTGCACTGCCTCATGCAGGAGGCCCGGGGAAAGAACCCATAGTCAGGCACGAAACTGTTACTCTTATGGCATAGACTGTCCTGCAATGCAGCGACTTAGCCCACTACACCACGCAGCCCCCCGCAATAGAGGGTTTGTGCCCATAGGCAACATTGTTGCCAGTGAGGACCTGCCTTAAACAGACCTACGAGCCCTCAGTTCAGCCTCTCTCAGCCTATTGTGGACAGTCTGAGCACTGATGGAGGGATTGTGCTTTCCTGGTGTCACTCCTGTCTCACAGGTGTTGATACACATGGTCTGCCACAGAGAGGACGATCAGCTGTCTTTCCTGTCACCCTGTAGCACTGTCTTAGGCTTCTCACCATAAGGACATTGCAATTTATTGCCCTGGCAACATCTGCAGTCCTCATGCCTCATTTCAAGCTGCCTGTGTTTTTCAAAGTCTGTAGGAACGTCTCTTTAGTGCCCTACATGTTCATATCTGTAGCCTTAATTGCCTACCATCTGTAAACTGTTAGTGTCTTAACGATTGTTCAAGAGGTGAATGTTTATTAATTGTTGATGGTTCAACATTGTTTAAACCCTTTACTATGAAGATCTGTATATTTATATATATTCTATATATATAAATATTTCAAATACAGTGTGGTGAAAATAGTTTCTTTTTTGCTGAGTTTATAACAGAATGAGATTTAATGACCATTGATGTGTTTGCAAACAATACCAATCAGGATGAATGACCAGGGATGTGTGTTGAAAAAATGAGTCACAGTATGCATCAGTGTACTTGGATTACTATAACAAACCTGCTACAACCAAAAAAACTAAGATTTCAAAAAATTTATTTTTACTATTTTTTAAAGCAAGTATCGGTTTAGGTATCTTTAGGATATCATTATGAGGAATCGACTAAGACCCATACAATATCCAACCCTACTGTCATGGTTGGGGTCAGAAAGAGTTAGAAATAATATGCCAGTTAAAATGTAAGACAGTTTCAGGTAACCCTTTCCTTGAAGATTTAGTATCTCATTGGGTTTCTATATAAATTACTACCTAATGTTTTTAAACTGACAAAAGCTACTCGCCTGAATTCCACTATTGTAACCCTAAAGGTAACATTATTTAAAACATCCAGTACTGTGCCAAAAGGTCAGTTTAGCCCTTTGCTGCTTGGCTTTTGAAGTGAAACGAGTAGTAACTGTTATTTTACTTATTATTGCAATATTATCATTTCATTTTTTATTTCACTGTAAAAAAAACATTTAGCAAAACATAAAAACGACAGAGATTGCAGCGATAAACGGTATTTTTGAACAGGCACGTTGCACATCTCGTGGCTTTTCTCATAGCTAGTATCTTAGCCGCTGAATTAGGATGTATGTAAAAGCATTACTGAATCTATTCTACCAACCTCACTCGCGAAGTCCATAAGAAGATTCAAAAGCATGCAAATATTATCTTTGTAGCTTGATGCTTCCTTGCTGGACGACAATTTGGCAACATTTTCCCTTCGATTGTTGTCCACACTGTCTTTGTTGTTCAACTTCTTCGTGTCCGCCATTGCGTTTCCGCGTCTCATTGCTTAATGTTCACTGATAGGTTAAAAATTTCACTTAACTACCGGAAGTTGTAGCAACTGTGTGTCTCGTAAATTGTTAAATATTTTAGTATAAAACCCATCTGAAAGAAAATAAATCAATACAAACTTAATAGAAGACAATATTACTATCTTTAGAAATATCACTGATGTCTTTCTTTCACTATGTAATTTGCAAACCAATAAAAAATTAAAATTGAACTGGACCCCCGTTGACCAATTCTGTCTAGTCCCTTACATTAAAAATAATGCATTGTGTTTTTTTAAGTCTTAATTGCGTTTTACAAGCCGTTAAAATACAATTTACAGTCAACGTTTTGGTCTCTAGTGTTACAAACCAAAAACAACATCCAAATCACAACCAAAAATGATACTTTTCTGTGTATATGCTGTGCATTAGACGTGGGCTTTGTTTGCATGCCACTCCGATAGGTCACTGTTAGGACGACATGCTCAAATAATTACACCAGCCTGCTACTAGTCTAAAACTGTATGTTACACGTGTACCGGAAGTTGAACAGGATTCTAAAAAAAAATCTATATTCTGCTGAAAAGTGTGCAAGAAACATTGCAAATCGCCATATTCAGATTTTAATTCACCGTTATTAAACCATATAATTCAAATGAGAACAAAAGGTACACGCACCACAGTTGCAGAACATGAATCTCCACATTGAACTACAGTAGAATTACACCACTTATAGGCTATTACTTGTATGTTAATTTAAAGAAAATGTCAATTAACAAAATAATGTTCTAAACCCCCTATTTTAGCCTGGATCTGTAAAATGATATTTATATGTGCATAATCTCCATGTAGAATCACTGTCATACAACAGTTAGCTAAGGCATTTAAATTTTAATTCAGGTGGTGTTATTGATATTTGGCACAATTCATGACATGGTAACTACTGTTCTTAGCTCAAGTGCCACATTTACAACCAGTGGCAAAAAGCACGGACTGCATATTTAACACTGTTGAATTATGAGAACAAAGCTTGTCAACCCTAATATATTTTCATGTCATTGTCAACAATCTGCTGCATTACAGCAATATCTATTAATATTACACACACCGATTTGTTCATGGGTGGGTATGCAACCATCTGAATCGAATGGCTCAGCCATTACACCACTTGTTATTGGACAAGGAAAATTTCTAAATGTTAAGCGGTGAAAAAAAATCACGTAATTCCATTGTGGGCATATTTTAATGAAGAAATTCTAAAGAATTAGACTATTATTCACATCTTTAGATCAGTTTTTGACTGTGTGCCAAGGACAGTTTTCTCATTTGCATACAGGATGCTCATGCATCCTAGCCTTATATTGTAGGATTTCGACTGGAAACCATCTAATCGTTTTTGTCAATTTTGGTTCCAAGTTTTTGAGTTTTCAGTGAAAAGGGTTCTATATTTTTAACAAACGGATTCTCACTGCAACCAAAAACGGTTCTTTTGGGAACCCCAAAAAGGTTCTCTTATGGGGACAGTGGAATAATCCCTTTTGGAGTGGCGTTTATTGTTACATGCACAGAATGTAGTTGCATGTACAGTGAAAGTCCACAATTCCCAGCCTGGCTAAAAGCCTACAACTGCAAAAGGACAAATGCAAAAACACCATAACATATAATATGATGTACACCAAGACGCATACAGATTTGATGATTTGCAGGAAGTGCCTTTTGGTGCACCCAGTTGTTGACCAGGGACTAAAATTAATGTTGTGTAAGCTACATGTATCTACCAGCGCAGGTTACTATTGGCATTTCAAATGTTGAGGAGTTCGTTTTTGCAGAAGGGGGATTAGCATAATGGTATCAGTGAGTCTGTGTAATGTACTATCAAGTGCCAATGTGAAGGAACAGTGGTGAGTGTTGAAAGGGGCACTACCAACATTGGTCAATAATCCCTTATCTTTACCATTATTGTGTCCTTATTATAATTTATTCTATTATTTATATTGGCTGGAGGGAACCGACAAGTCAGCATTTGGTTGAAAGGTCCACACCTTGTGTATACTGGTCATACGACAACTGAAACCTGAAACAGAATCTACTAGAACTAGATGTTAACAGAATGGAAACAAAGTTAACCAATCACACTGCAGTGCCAATAGGAGAATTAAAGAAAAACATTAATCCTCTCTGCATATACATGTTTCCTTAAACTCAGAAGTAAAATATTAAATAGTTTAATTTAATTTAACTAAAAGCTAACTTATATGTTCCACAGTGGCAAGGACGTGGTAATCAATTGTTTGAATGATTATGTCACAAGGTAGGTTAGGTACATATTGGTTTTGCCTATAATACATTTTTTTTTACAAAATGACGTTATGTAGACATACCATTTCCTGTTGCTGAAATTAGTTGTAATTGTGCATTTTTCTAATTCTATAATGGCAGTCTATATAACCCATAACTATTGAATAGAGGCCTATGGGCCCAGCTCAATGGTATTGCACTATATTTTAGGAACAAGGTACTACCGTATTCAGTACACAGCTGATATGAAATACTTATACCGGTACACTGCAGTGGTACCTGAGTGAATGGTTTTAGTTTGAAAGAAAGTAAGTGACTTAGAAAAACGCACTCTGCTGCCGAAACTATATTATCCTCCGTTTTACAATTCTGACACAAAGAGAAAGAGTGGTCAGTCAATTATAAAAACACTGTCCATCAAACTGCACTGAAGGTGTGTGGGTGTGCGCGTGCGCGTGCGTATGTGAGTCACACAGGGGATGGGAATTTGCCTGGCCTGGCCCACAATGGTGTATTTCTCTGTGTTGAGTGACTGTGGGAAAATCTCCTTCCTCTATTCAGTTGGACATTTTTCCCCTCTTTTCATATAATGAGAGAGAGACTGATGAAGGAAGGCAACAACAGAAAAAAGAACAATTAACAGCAATAAGAAAGCATGGGCACTCAGAGCTGAACCTCCTAATGTGCCAGCAGAGGGGTTAATCATTTTAGGAAGGGGTTTAGAGACAAGCCTTTTACTTTAATTCATTTCTAGGGGTTTTTTTTCTCTCATTGCAGCGGGAAGGGAACTGTAACACTTGACATCTTTTGACATGCTGAGCTGTGCTTGTATGTTCCCACGCCGAGAGGAGCTGGAAAATTAAACGCTGCTCATTTCATTTGTCTAAATGACTGACTGGCTGAATGTGTGTGACTGACTATCAACTTACTTGAGCAGAAATGACCTCAAATATAAACATTTCTAACTCAACATTATTTAACCAGGCACGCTAATTACAAACCAATCCTTATTTGCAACAATCACCAGAGGTGTTTACAGGGAGGAGGAGCCATTAGGGTTAACTGTCTTATGGACAGAACGACAGAGCATTCGCCTTGGTGGTCAGGGGGAACAGAACCAGGGACCAATTGAACACCTATCCACACTTTGATGCCCCCATCGAAAAAATGTTCTTTTAAATAAGTGCTCTCTCATAGTATTTTTGAATTTGACTGTAATATGACATAAACAACCATTGAAATGATACTGGGCAATCTTCACAAAACTGTTGAACTTCAGGCTGCAATGTACAGAACATAACAAGATGAACTGGACAACTATATTAGCTGGCTTTGATAAATATGTTAGCTTTATTCAGTAGAGGGGCATTCACAGGTCTAATGAGCTAGTGTTGGGTCAGGGAGGAGGCTGTCATGGTGGGGGGAAGATGGGCATCTGAAGAGGGATTGAGCCCGTCTCGTGCTGTTCTACCATCAGCCACCTGCAGCACCGGAAAGAGTGGCTTATTTAGCCCAACTGTCCTGTCTCCACTAGCAGATGATGTTGACAGAGTAGAAGACAGAAGAAAAAATACAGAAATGGAGGGAGTGCGGGAGAAACACAGGGAGGGCAGGTGTGTGGGGGTTTGAGGGGGTGTATAAAACATGGACTTGACTAACAAATGACAGTAACAAACTGTAAATATCATTGTGAGAATTTTTTTTTTAGGTTTTATTGATATTCTAAAGTGAGGCTCTTGTGCCAAACGTAAAGCAGACAATATGTTTGACTGGATAGTGGACACTTCATTGTGCAGTAGAAAGTGATATACATATTTTATTCCATTTCATATTTTATTTTAAAACACATACACTCAAAATCCATTTTTAAAAGGTAACATTATTTTTATGTCAGTCTTTGTAATAAAAATAAAAAACAGATACATGTTGCTTGGATAAGTATTCAAACCCCATAGATTAAGATGTAGTAAAACCACCTTTAACTGCCATAACAATACTATTATTAAGTATGTACAGTACCAGCTCTGCAGTTCCTGAGTGATTTTGACCATTCTTCTTGGCATATTTGTTCCAAATTGGTTGGCCAATGTGTGGTCTGCAATTTTCAAATAGTACTACAGATTGTGAGTGGGATTGAGATTACACTTATAGGCCACTGTAGGATATTCACCTTTTTTATCCTTGAGCTACACTTATGTTGCTTTAGCCTTATGCTTGGTATTGTATGTACACATGTATACATACAATACCAAGCATAAGTATAAAAATGACTAATTAAATCACTTTATTGTTGTCTGCTTAGACCAATCTAAACGTTTAAAACACATTTCAACAACCAGACAGGTGAAAAAAACATTCACTTTTACATTGTTTCAACTAAATTCCGCAATTAGAAAGTAAAGGAACATACATCCTCATTCAAGTGCGTTGATAAACTAAAACACTGAGATGTTATAGTAACTTAAAAGGTCTGAAGTTCCACTTCATGCTATTCAGAGCAAAGTAGCGAATGCACGATAATGATGAGAATACTCATTAGGCTTTTAAAGCAGTCAGTTACAGTGCTGTTTTGTTCCTATCCACCGCTTACTGTGTCACCAATCAGAGACAGCAGAGCGTAGACTAACATCAGAGCCCAGAATATTCCATACTCAATTGCACCTCTTAATATAATAAAGATCCAGTTTCACATGCAGGTAGAAATTCAAGAGCCTGACTGATGCTCCTTCTCCATTTTTTTTCTTTTGTTGAGTAAAGTTTCTCTTCACATATAGTATATGTACTTAGCAAGGTAGCAATAACAGAGAAAGGATGAGTTAATTTCTACTTTACCCTGGAAGTAAACATATACAGCATTTGCTCTGTACAGAAAATCAACATGGAATTTATACAGTTTAAAAAAAAAATCTAAACGCAAAAGAATTTCAATTAAAATCAAACAAAGGCCAAACTGGTTCAAAATGAGCCTGAAGATCTAAAGGTGTAAGAAAAAGGAAAACCTAGAGAAAAGCCCTCTGTCTTCTACCACGACTGAGAAACTAACCTTGGTCATGGGGCTTTAAAACGGGGAGCAGAAGTGAAGTGCCTTGAGTCAGAGTAGTGTTCAAATCACTCTGCCGTCCACCCCACGCGAGGGAGAGCATGTTGTTGTCTGGGTATTGTATTCTCAGCACTATGAACACTCCAGTCTGGAAGACTGTCTGTCCACATGATGTCCACGGGAACAGAGCTATCATACAGATATATTAATTATGAATGATTGACGAAAAATTGCACAAATTATATTAGGAATTTGCTGTTGCAATGTTTCCCCATCATCTTTGGCCAACTTTTATGTTTTGGAATAAACTGATCTGTAATCAGCTGCTATGTTTTGTGAGCTAAATACTGTAAATAGAGTGAATGTAGGATATTCTCAGTTTGGAGTATTGAGGAATTTGCTTCTGATCTGCCTCACTTCTCTCCCTTTCACTTAGGTGGCCTTGCAGCCCCCCCCCCCCACACACAATCTTACATCTCCCCCTTCTCCCTCTCTCCCCGTCAAAGCCCCCACTTTGGGACGACTGCACCTGTCACCTGGGGCCCCTGCCTGGCTCTGCTGCCTGGCCTCCACTACACTCAGGATCCATTTACATAACCTCATTTAGCAGTTCACAAATCAGGGCCATTAGGAACAGCTAACAGGAACCAAGGGTTCTAATTTAGCCTGCCTCTCACAGTGGGGAAATTGGGCGGCTCAGGCCTACAAATAAAGAGCCAGGGTCTTGGCTTTGATTGTTGATTGTGATGGTAAATGTACCAATGATTAGGACAGATTTTTCCTTTTATTGATTTTTCTGGCAAATCGCAGCATGCGATTGGTCCTGGTTCTGGGGTAGGAGGGGGGGGTTGCTGGGGGGTGGGGGCAAGTGCAAGGAGAGCTGTTGCGGGTGGGGGGGTATGTGCAGTAGACTTCTATAAAAGCTTGAAAGACACTGTATTGTTTTCATGGGCCTTTACTTGACTGAGAACAACAGCAATCATTACACTTCATTCAGTACGATGTTGGCATTCTTTCACATCAAGCAAACTTAACTCTATAAATCTGTACTTATTTTTGACATACTGTATAATTCAACATATAAAAAAATGTTCAACATATCACATGTTAAAGGGATAGTTCTGGATATTGGCAATGAGGCCCTTTATATATAATAAATAAAAATATAAATGCAACATGTGTTTGGTCTTCTGTTCCATTGTATGACTGCAGATGAACTTCGGAATAACATTAAAAAAAATGGTAAATGACTGATCTGATGAGACAGCAATTGAAGAAAAAGGAAATGCAATATTTCTAAATATTTAAACATTCTCATTACTCAACTTCCTGTCCCACAAATGAAGTATTTGCTTAGACCCTAACTGCTTTAAGTTACTGTCTAATGGCAGCAATAAACAAATTCAGTGTCAATGAATTGCACAAGTCAAGAGCAGTACAATTATTTTCAATCTGTGTTCAATTTGGCAAAGATGGGGCTCGTAGAATTCGGTGGGTGTATGATTCAAATGTTGCTCACTGCTAAACCTGGAGGTGTCTGTGGTGGTTAACTTTAGGGGCCATTTTGAAGGGCCATTCTCAATTAGTCAACAAATCAGAGCGCTTCTCAGAAGCCTAGCTTTAGGGGCCATTTTGAAGGGCCATTCTCAATTAGTGAACAAATCAGAGCGCTTCTTAGTAGCCTAGCCTGATGCCTTGTCACATATGTGTGCACTTCAAACTGGAATATGGGGGTGAGATGGAGGCGCTGGGTGCGAGATGTATTTTCTGGTAGCAGAAATTTTGTTTTTCTACTGGTGCCGAATGTGAGGAATGTCTACAAATCCATGGCATTATGTAAGAAAAGCAACAGCAAAAAATGCACAGGTGTATAAATTGTACAGTTTCGGCTGGATCGAGTTCACACTGAATGAAGTTTAAAGCAGTGCAACTGTGAGATATATGATTTACTAAAGTGCCGCTGCATGTCCAGCCCGATCCAGTTGCTCCAAATATCGTTTGAGCTGTTTCACTTGAAGCTAATTTATGACAAGTGCACAGACCAGGTTTGTGGGGGTGGGGATTTAGTAGAATGGTGCTTGAGAATGCTATAGCAACGGCATGGTGGAGGTAGTCCTCTGGCATAAGCAGAGTATAGCTGCAGTATATGAATAACCCTGATCATACTAATATACATAAAGAGATGTGATATAAGGATGAAAGAGTCGGCAATGTAAAGTTTGATTATGTCTAAAATAAAATCCACGAGACACAACTGTTTAAGATAGCAGATCCAAACATAGTTGCCTATCTGTACTAGGTTATATTATATATCTAATTGATTTCTAGTAACAAATATACATTTTTTAATTTTATTTACGTTTTAAAATCCACACATATCTAACGAGAAACCTTAAAAAAAACATTTTTATTGTGTGTTTCAGGTTTTTGACGAATGTGAAATATGTTTAGCGATTTATGTAACGTGAGGAGTTGAAGACTCATTGCATGGCCAAAAGGCTGTCCTTGCCCATTTTCTGTCCATCGCATTCATGCAGCCTTGTTAAAACGGTCGGCTAAACAACTGTTGTTGCACTGGCTAGGCTGACGAATTACATTTAATGAACATGTAATTGCTACAGAGAGACTGAACGGTTTCAAAGCAAACACAGACAGAGGATTCTAATTGATTTGCATTTTTCTTTTTTGCGCTTAGGCTCTGTCCGTCGGTCGAACACTAAACCCGCATTGTCCGTAGGCTTCTATTGATTACGCTGTGTGTGTATCCCTTCGCATGTGTTTCCCCTCATTAAAGGATAACGGGGTCCTGATTACTCCCATCCCTGGGTTTAATGTTGCCTAATGTCTACTTTGTTCCCGTGTCATGTCTAAGGGCAGCAGGGATAATAGACGGGTGGGTGGGCCGTGATTGGTCCGTGTTGGATGATGTTGGCTATTTAGAAAGATCAGTGAAAGGTTAGAATATCAGAACCCTCAGAACTTTTGTGAAAGAGTGGGACGCAGCATGTGGCCTGCATGTCCCAGCCCAACCTAATACGTTTCGACCAACAAGTTGACTCCACATTGCACGTCAACGGCAGTTGGTGAAATTAAAAAATAAAGTTATTTGGAAGAATAATCTGAGGGCCAAATTATATGAATGTGAACAAATGTTATGATCATGACACCTAAAAGTAATATATATATATATTAATATAGGCATTTAGTGTTCACAACTCGTTAGTCACACTAGGCCCAGGTTGTAGCCTACCACCACCGATTTCCGTTCCTATTTATCTTATTATTGACCTATAAAGAATCAAATGGTACAGTGTTCACTGCCTTCAACTACCGGGCGGGAAATACAATACAAAGGAGACCAAGTTGCATGAACCGAATTGCATGTTAGCTAATTGTTAATTTAAGCGTCTCGCAGTGCCTAATTATGTCGACACAGCCAAAGCCATTTGCATGATGGACTATCGCCACCTGCCTCGGCGTGAGGCGGCCCGCTGCCAGGGCAAACTATATAATTACCGAACAGCGGTGGGGCAATTTTTTGACTGCCGTGCCTTTTGTCTCGCATGAATTCGTCGTAATGACATATTTTATTAGGGGGCAAATGGCACCCCTCCCCATTCTATAACAACCCGAACGTCGAACGCCTTCGAATGTCTCAACAGGTTCTAATGCTATAGCCTCGCCCTATAGCAAACTGACTACCCCCAGTATTTTTCATTAGGCTGCAGTTATTTGGTTTCTTTGGTGTGAGTTAAATAGACGTTTCACAGGCCGAGACGTCTATTGGTCAAACATATACTTAGTGGGATCCTTTTCAGTCTGAACCCATCATGCTGTCATGTCATGATAATTCCGAGGTTGTTATGAAATAAGGTGTCTTGATTTGATTGCTTGTTATTTTGGCTTGTTATCATTAGTCTATTATTATAGAAACGATTTACTACGGATTGTTCACCCCTTTCAAACACCCCCTCGTTGTGCCACAGTGATTTGGCTATGGCCTATGCTCTTACCATATATCTTTTTTTAACTGCATTTTGGATAAGCATTTAGGCCTAGAATGGATAAAGTTTCCTTTTGAATATGAAAGCCCCCCTTGTAGGCCTATTACGAGAATACATAGGCTATCAAATTATAAAATATATCATAATAATTTTATTTGGGCTGAAACCATGCCAGATTGTTTATTGCTTTTCATGTATCATTCCAATATGTCCGTCCATATCATTGACGGATGTTTTTCTTGTCGCTGTTCCAGGTCAAAGGGACTAACTGTCACAACAACGATTCTTAAAATGTAGTCAATTCTATAAATGAGGCGCAAAATTGCCCAGTGGCATCTTTCCCGTAACTGGCGTGGTTCATTATTGCTATATTAAAAGCCTAATAACGCATGTTTTCTGTTTGATTGTGGCAGGAGAGTGTGAGCGTCCATTGCATCTCCGTTAAATACATTTATCCAGTTCAGTAAACCCGTTGTCACAGCAGACTGAAGCTCTGTAGGTGGCTTGAGATGTCCTTCAATTAAGTTCCATTAGGTTAAACATTTTTGCCCTTTGAAATACAGCCGCAGCCGTTTTAGTGTTTGTGGTAGATGCGGTGTTGTCTTTTTATGCGCCACGCGCGCAGGAAATCAGTCTATATTAAAAGGTGTAAGGGGGGTTTGGGGGTTCGTCAGTGAGACAGGGGAAAGAGACGATTACACGCCACTTAGTAAAGACCTCGTGTTAACACGGTTAGTAATGGCTCGGTGGTTAGGAAAGGACTCCCGCTGTTACAGTAGACCAGAAGGCCAAGCATGGCAACTCGCCTCTTGCCTGTTGGAGCGGGCTGATGCACCCCATTTTGATAGAAAAAAACATTCCCACGCGTAGAAGCCTGGTTGTAGGCTACTTATAGGCTACTAGCCCATTCACATCATCAAAGATATGCTAAAAGGATATTCACAAACTAAATCAATCTAATACAGTCATAATTGACAAATATAGCTACAACCCCTCTAACGATCTTCACAATATCAATTTCATTAAAAACTCCGCAGGCTTTATCATGTGAGCTCCTTCCTTCCGAAGTGGAATGGGAGAAGGGCCGGTCCCACATGTCATGTTGCTTCCCAGCTGTCTCAGAGCAGATTTCAGGTTAGATGTGCAGGGATGACGGGTCATGAGAAATGTTGCTAATTAACGTAAGCTATCAATGAAAGCCTGTGATTGACATTCTGCGCGTGTCTATATGTCTTCATTGACAGCCATGCGGACCTGGGCCTGTTAAAGAGCAGTAAGCATTGTGCCTTAATGCAAACAGCAAGAAAGGATAACTTGGCTTTGAATACATAACGAACTGAAAATATGCATTTTGGAAGAGCACTTTTGGTGATGATCCGTATCAACTAAAGTATTATTACGTGATGATTAAAAAAATATATATATATTATTCTTATAACCAATATTCTTTGGAACACTATCTAATATAAGCGAATTATATTGTCTTAAAGCTATATTCCATTGACAAAAATGAAGAAAATGTCCAGGAAATCGCATTCTCCTTTCCAACAAAACAACAAAACATCACCATTTGGGTGTACATTTTATTGAGAATAAAAAAAAGTGAATTTTCTTGGAATAATGCATATTCTCGAACATATAAAAACCGAGATTGGCTATATTTCTGCAAGTCACGTATCCTCTCCCTCCGCGCCTCGCACATACAGAATGCTAACTGATTGCAGAGAGAGTTTACTATAGCCATTAAAAGAATAAGGTTCAGAGAAGAAACAAAACCAAAAGAAAAACGAAGGTATAAAAATGCGTGTTTTGTTCTTTTAAGAGGGAAAAGATTCTATTCAGTCTTGCTCTGAAAGCGCTCTGCGCTGCATTTCATTGCTGCAACAATTACACGCTGAAAAGGTCAAGTATTATACAGCTGTATTCAGCTTTGCGTGACAAATCTTCTTACAAATAGCACCCTATTAGGCTACCTAGTGCGCTACATCTGGCCAGCCATGTTCAACAGTGCTGCACTATATACAGAAGTGGGTGTCATTTGGGAATCAAGTATTTCACTGCGAAATTATCCTCGGATAAGCTGTTCGCACAATGGCTTCAATAACCAGATAAATGCAGGACAATTAAAGATTTCTTGCTACCAGTTTACAATAAGATTTACCAAAGAGGAGGTGATTGCAGTTTGGTTACAGTGTAATTGTTATATTTGTCATGCACAGTAGGCATATGCAAGGATTGTTTTCTTTTTTGGTGTTAACTCTTAGCAAAGCGGCAAAATGAACTTGTCTTACGAAAGTTTTTAAAAGTCCTTTTTCAGTTACTGTATTCTGTTTCATTATCGAAAAATCCACATGGACTAGAAATACATAGCAGAACAGTCTTAATCAATGACTTGTAATTCATCACCATCTGATGTCTGTCAGCGCAATAACAGAGATACATTTAATTTACTTAACGTTACACAAACTAGCCATTTTGCAGATCGATTCAGCTTTAAGTTGGTCGAAACACTTTCACCAAAAGTGTGTTTTAATAGATTTGATATAACTGTCAACCTCTATCCGGCATTGATTCTTTATGAAGAAGTTGTTTTACAACGCTCTTTGTCTTCTGGATTTCAGCACCGAGGACAGCGCCAAATTGAGGCGTAGGCCTAAATACCCGTGACCTACATCGCACCTATTTAAGATTTAGAAGTCATGAAAAGATTTAATACCATATAGAATTTTCAGAAATTAGTACCCCGCATTAAATTGATGTGTAGCCAGTGAGCGAAAGACTAAAAAAAGTACGTCTGAGCTTCAACTCTGATGAAGTTGTCTTCAAATCCAAAATACTTAGCTAGCTTCAAGGATTGTCATTGAAGACAGACTTTATCAAAAACAAAGGCAAGCGGGTAAGTAAAAGCTGGACGAATCAGGGCCCAATTGGTAGTGGTTATTGTCATCATACCAATTAATCTGATAATCAAGTCGGAATCAATTCTTATAAAATATTTTAAATTTACCAAGTGAGCAATGCTTCTCAGATGGAAGAAATTTTGGTTTTTAATTACATTTACAATTTATCTGAATTGTAAAAGCATGTGAAAATGTTTGCGAACTCCAAAGAAATGCCCTGTTTAAAAAAGTTAGAATATGTAACTTAAGTCAAAAATCAAAGAGCAAAAATGTACAGTAATATATAACAGGCCAATGACCTATCTGAAATTCTAACATTGCACCTCTTCTTCCTTAACAAAAAACCCTCAACTAAGGTGGTCTAAGGTGGTCCGGGACAAATGAAACTACCCTACATGTCCTATAGGCTTTTTTTAAATATTGTGTTGCATTTTTAATGAGTGTAAATAGGAGAAACAAACCCCTAACTCAAATATGATTGCTTTAAGATTAGGAACTAATTGCTTTTAGGTTGTTGGAGACCTGGGGACGATAAACCAAGAAGGACTAGCCGGAGTTGTACATTGTCTGTTTAAAGACAAGTCTGAAAGAGAGCGATGAGAGCACACACGCTTCCAACAAGTCATTCTGAACAGCTACACGACCAACACAAAGACCACACACCGTGCCACAGACATGGTAATAATGTAAACCCGAGCCTCTCAGACCTCTTTTTGAACAAAACCACGGCAAGTAATACCTAATAGAATGCTTTTCTGTTCTATATGAAGACGCAAAGATGTCGTTAGAAAATGTCCCTTATCCTTATTCAATCTTAAAGTTTTAGGTGGAATATGATCACAATAATACGATTGGAAGCGTTAGTAGACATAGAATGTAAAGTTTTTGGAAGTTGAAGGAGTTATGGAAATGTGGGGATTTACCTCTTAAATAATAGGGCTATAGGCTAAGCAGAATTACAAAAAGTATTTGAGAAATATTTACAGATCCATCTAAATGAACTGTGTGGATCTGCCATCGTCATATCCATTCGGGAATGACTTGGGTCAAATCTACCATTATCACTGACTGTATCAAATAATAATATTTTCAAATTAATAAATGTACTGGCATGAATTTAAGCAATATAACCCGTAATATAATTAGAAATTTTGACCAGCCTATATAATAGCCTAATTGTGGCCTGACTCTTACAGGAATGTAGCCTACTGGTAAATGAAAGAGCAATGCTAAGTAAGGGTTAAAGAGGTCCAATATATAATATCAAACACAAGTAGGCCATCACAGAGGAAATAGACCATATACTCAGTCTCAGAGGCCAGTACACCATAGTTCATATAGAAAATAATTGAGTAAAATCTCTATTGATTTAATGATCCACTTTAAGTGAAAGTTATGGAGCACTATTACAATCAGTACCTCATTAAAATCATTGAAATGTTGCGTTTTTACGTATAGGGTTGCATTGAGATGAGATGGGGATATATAGGTTGGATATTCTTGATGTCTGTTTGTGAAGTTTTTTAATCTCTAAAACGAGGCATATTCGAAACATTAACTAGCTAAAGTGAAACGTGAAGATAACTAACAGGATGACTGGTCCGGGCCCTTTGTCACTTACACTTACCCTTAGATTTATCAAAGTCCTGGGGTTATAGCCTGGATATGCACCTGTGTACGTTAATGTTGCATCAGTTGTTATGGTAGGCTACTCTAGACTGACTTTGAGGCTGGCTTTCTCTTCGAGGAAAGCTCGCGCATGAATAGCCGTGCTTGCAACGATATAGCCTACATGTAAACTGTGCCATTACAAACCTATCAAATGAATTTGCTATGAAAATCTGTTAATATTCTCTTTAGGTCAAATTAACAATTTTGAAAAGCCTTGCAGACCATTACACTTCAAGTGTTTACCATTATATGAAATATTGGATGTTTGCCTGTTTCAAAGTGTAACTCTTAGAAAATATAAACGTAAACGTGTTAACAGGTCTACATCTACTTGACATATGTGTTTGAAGGGACTTCTTTATAGATACGTTTGCACAATCAAAACATTTATTGAGCCTTTTGTTAATTAATAAATAATGATCTTATTATTTATCATACTCTAAAATCCATGTCGTAAAATGTCAAAAAGCCATAAATGAGGAGGAAATAGCACAATCATAGGCGTGATATATCCAACGAGATTATGCTGCATATACCATACTGAAAATTTAAGTATTTTGAGATGATTGAAATCGTTTTTCATTTGATTTGCAGGAGCATATTGAATACAAGTTATGCAATGAAATCAGTAAAATACTTCTATATATTTGGAATTCCCATACTATCACATTCATTAAATCATTTGAATCACTATACGATTATTACATATCATAATACCATAGGAGGAATTTGCAGGAAGTAGTTTCCATCATGGATAACATGACAAAACTATTCACCCAACTAGTCCTTCCACACTACTCAGTTGAAATTGTTATTTATATGTTGAAGCAGGCTATTGTAAATACATATTATATATATTAGTTCAACGATAGGCCTACCTTGACGTGCCAACGCCTAACGCACTAACATTATACTTTAAGTCCCTATTTTCCTTGATATGATGAAATAACGCATAGATCATACTGCAAATTGATTCAATTACAGACAAATTACTTGGTTTTGACAATTACAAACAGTGACCAAATGTGTGCTATGGATTAACAATGGGGTAAACTAGAAGGTCTATCTGAAGTTTTGTCTGCAAAGCCCGCAGGTTCAAAGCAAATTAGCCTATCAGAACGTAAACATTGATGGGGTGGGGGTAAGCAACCTATTTTGCTTTCAATGTCAGTTGATTGATTGATTATTGATAAAAGTGCATCTGATAAGAAGCGATTTGTCTTGCGAAGTTATTTGAGAAGAATACATTTGTTTGAGCAAGGATTTGGTCGATAAGGCGTTCATTGAGTCAGCGCGTGTTTGATCTCGACTGTTGAAAAGAACACCTCTAGACCTCACCTAACTGACTCAACCCAACCAGAAACACACAGACGTGCAGCAGAGAATACAAGAACGTAAAAACCAAAGGGGACGCCGATGGTACAATGGCTTGGGCTGAGTTTACTCAGCGTGATCTTGTGAGATACCGTGTCCACAATAGCCATTCATCATTGTCAGAAGCCGAGTTTGGTTGGATCGGCCACAGAGAACAATGAACAATATTCACATTAGCTAAATTAAATATTTTCGAGCTTTTACAGTCAAAAGTTACCAATATACAAATGCTTATCTACCACATAGCGCTCAGTTTCTAACAAGTAGTCAATTTTGGTCACACTTGGAAAAATGGTTTCATTAGTCAATCATCCTGAAAAGTAAATCATCGCTGTGTACAATTAATGATACAGGAAATATATTTTGGTCTAAATAAAAGCCAACTAAAAGACAACCTAATATGGATTCTAAACAGTATCACATAATAATGAGTATATACTGATACTGTAATATATCGTTGTTTAAAAATGTATATATATATATATTTGTCAAGTTGTCTTTGCATTGTTCTCCGAAACAGTATAGAAATCAATTTCAATAAATGGATCTTAAATGTTTTATTTCCATAATTTATTAATAGGATTGTTTGGTTGTATTTAAGTCAGATATCTATATAAGTTACAAGTAAATAAAACGTACAAATACTGATGGAACTCAAAGAACCAACAACAAACCATTAATAGCGATAAAAACTTTGTACAACATTGCTAAAAACTATATATTCAATTGAAACATTTTACAGAAATATACAAGCTACGTTTTACATTAAATTCTATAAACCAGAGCCTTCTGTGAGAAAAGTTGAGAAGCACCCACAGTTGTTTTCTATTGAGATCTTTATCCCAATGACCTACACACAGGAGTAGGCCTATGACCTTTTAATTTAATGCAGGCCTAGATTTATAGGCCTTTACCTTGTCGATATAATTTACATAAATAAAAAATCCACCTTCAAAGCGAGGGTTGAACTCGCATATCCTCAAAACCTCGTCTCTCGAGTTTCTTTCTTCACCTCTTGCAGTCAGCATATCCAACAAGTTTTCTCTTTTCTTTTCCAAAAGTGTAATTTACATTTTAAAAGATCGTGAACCAGATGCGCCGAATGGAATTGATGAAAATGTACATCAAGTACAGTTTGTTTGTTCAGATACTTCGCTATTGACAGCAGTGTTGTATGTCGTTTATGTTCATAGCTTGTCTTGCTGTCACCATGTCCTTCCGTATAAGAGAGCAGAACATTGCAGGGCGGTCCCGTATTCGGCACTCGAGTTCAGCTGAGAGAGACTTGCTACCTGGGTCTGGATTGATGGTGGGCTCGCCGAATGATGTCCTAGGTCTGGAGAGTGACCTGCACTAACCACCTGCTGGACTTGGTGTTGGCCTAGGCCGGAACCGTTACTGGACATGATCATAACATTGGCCCCTTGCTGGTGGTGGGTCTGGACAGTAGTGGTTGGAGTGTGAGCATTTCCTTGGCACGGTTTGCCATCTTTCACCAACACCGGCACTGCAACCCGCCGAGGGGACTGTTGCTGACAGGAACTACTCTCCTGTTGCATCTGCTGCTGCGACACTTTGTCCTTGGCTTGCCTCTTCATTTTATACCTGTGGTTCTGGAACCAGATTTTCACCTGGGTCGGAGTGAGGTGGATCATGCTCGCCAGGTGTTCTCTCTCGGGCGCCGAGAGATACTTCTGTTGTTTGAATCGGCGCTCGAGCTCGTAGACCTGAGCCTGAGAGAACAACACGCGTCTCTTCCTTCTCGGGGTGCTCGAGAGTGGGCCCATGCCTTTGCCAACGTCCGCGAGGGAGCCGAGACTGCCCATACTGCCCATACTTCCCATGTTCATGCCGGAGGAAGAACCCATGAAGCGGGATACTGAAAGAAGAAATAAGGCAGTGAGATTATGACATGACTAATAAAGGGTATTATAGAAATTAATTGTAACTTGAAATAAGAAGAATACACAATTTTAATTAATTGAAGATAAAACCCGAAGGCCTAAAAATATTTAAGTATTTAAGTGGTGTACATAATAATTTTATTCACAGTTTTGTATTCAATAGAATAATGAATTATAATGTGTGGCTTATTTTAACTAAATTATATCCTTTACACAATTTTTTGTAAGATCCACGATTGATTGCAATTATTTAGCAAAGATTGCAAATAATTCAGTCGTTCCCCCAGATGACAGGTGCATGAAAACCTCAGTAGGTTGTCAGCAACAGGTGTATGTCTGTGTTATATATTTGCAGAACCTTAGATAATAATGTAAACTCAATTAGAATATTAAAATCAGACATCTTGTTCATGTATCTCATCATTAACAAAAAATTAACGAAACGTTAATGTATATTCGCCTTTCTCTAAAATTGTGCATTAGTAGACATTGGGAAAATACACCGAACACTGTGTGATTATTAAAATAAATTAACCAAACCTCCCTAGTCATGAAAATAAATCAGTAGCTTATTCGTGCGAAAACCAACTACAAACAATACAAATTACTTTGATAAATGTCTATGACTAATTTCAATGCAGCCCAGAGTATTTCGCTCTTTTGTAGATATATGACGATGCGTTATTAAGCAATTGCCTGACCTTTTTGTCATGCAGACTAAAGTAAAAGGTATACTTACTGGTGGAGAATCGTGGGTCTGTGTTGGCCCCGTACCAGCCGGTGGCGGTGGCGCTGCCTCTCATGCCGTCCTGGTACGGTGGCAGCTCGCTCATGTTCCCCAGGTTGCCGTTACAGTAGCCCCCCATTGCAGAGTGTGACAGCTGAGACACACCTGCAGCGGTCATATGGTACGCCGCGGACACCGTCCCGTTATGGCCCATGTGGTGCTGCTGCATTGTCGCCTGAGACACCTGCGGTTGCCGATACGACGCAAGAGGTGCCCCCAAGTTGTTGTTCTCCATACTTACTTTCTTGTAGCTCTCCTCAAGAGGACTCAAGATATCGGAAACAGAAAAAGGAGTCGTATGTTTAGGGCTCATCGACATTGTTCTGGGGCTGGTGGAGAGGGGAGAAATTAGAAGGCTAGGCAATCTCTCCTTCTGTTTTTTTAACCAAAGCCCCTCTTACTCTCTGGTTACTGTTGACTCAACGTCGATTCTTGCTGAACACGTACTGTAAGGAAGGAGAGTCGGCTGAAGTCCGCCTTAATTGCATTGAGTGGGAGCTGAGCTGAGCTGGGCTGAGCTTGGTGCTGCTGGCTTTCGTTTGTTTTAGCAGGGTGCCAGGTTTAAGCCCAGCTTCAGAGGCGGGGCATCGCCAACTAGGGCAACAATACAAAGCAGCTCTATCCTCCTTTCCTTGCACCCTCGTGGCACCCAAAAGCGTAATTTGACTTACGTGTTGGCCAAGCCACAGCATGAGCTTTGATGATCCCCTCCCACAATTCCCTTAAGCAAAGTGCACGCATAGGCTACTATATTACCCTATACTACTTGATATCAGTCCGTCAGTAATATAGTGTCACTGTTGTGTTGTCGCTGACAAACATGCAGCCCTATGATGGTAGTAGTAGGCAAAAGGCAAGCGCAACAATGCACTTTATTAACTGTAGTGATGTTTACGAGGACCTCTTGATGAAAGGGGCCTAGACGGACTTGAGAGTCTCTGAGCTGGAGAACCCACTCTGGTTGCCTCCTAAAAGCCCCCTATTTACTAGCCCGCTTCTTTTGATAATATTAACTGCATCTGATCAAAAGTAGTGCACTATATAGTGAACAAGATGACATTTTAGCCAGCCTGTTCCCTGAGAAAAGCTTGAGTTTAACTAGTGACTTTTAATGGGCGTAAGAGGCTTTCTGGTTGATTGCAGACGTGTTTGCATTATGCTTGCATCGTACTCAAACATGCAAAAGTGCACTTGCTCTCTGCGACAGGGAAAAAGACGTATAAGTAAATAAATACACATCCGCGTGTTAAGTGGCAGCGCGTGAATGATTAATCCCTTTTCTATTTGATACCATTGGTTTGGCGCGAGGAGAGAGCGAGAGAGCTGTGAGAGCAGCGTGTCGCCCCAAAGCCAAAATCAGATGCTCCACTCGTCGTCTCAGATCACAAACCCATGAAGCCAGTCAAAAGAAAACGCGTTTCAGGAGATGCTCTCAGGTAAAGTTAACGGCCTTGAAGTACCTGTACTCTCCTTGTGAAGCAGTAGGCAGGCAGGCAGGAAGAACAACACCACGCCAGGTAGCACTCCTCAGTAAGCCTTCTCTTTCTGATGCTTAAGGATCCATTATGCTGTAAACTCAATCAGATTTCACTGCGAAAAAGTAACGTGCGTGGGCGTCCTTTCAATTTCCACTGATAAATATGCTATACTGTGCCAGATGCAATCCTGAAATGACCAAGTGTTAGCCTATAATCTTGCAAAATGTACATATTTCCTAAACAATTTTCACTGCAAATCTGGAATATTTGCTTAGTTAAACGCCCTACAGTCAAAATAATTTTGCTCGCTATATTTAAGGAATATAAAAACATAGAAATACAAAAAAATACATATTTTTAAGTTGCATTAGAATTACATGTCACATTGGTGAGGGTGGAATATAAAAACAACATTAATATAAATAGCTACTAATACGCATAAAAATACTTATAATTATAATATTAACATAGATCCTCAGTATATTTGTTTGCATATTAATGTTTATATTTTAACAGTTTTTTATTTTTTAACAATTTGTCGCTTTTACTCTAATGAATGTTTCTGTTTGTGGTTTTGCTATGTTATTATGATACCTTGTTAATACGGTAGATATTTAAAACAAAAT
>JACXGM010000671.1:29768-67151 GCA_016801145.1 Umbra pygmaea | reverse complement strand
GATTGAGTGTTTTAACACTTATTTCAAGTGATTACTCACTTTTCTAGAGCCTAGATATTTTTTCTTATTTCAAGAAATCTTACCAAGTGTAATTGTCTTACCCCACTGGCAGTTAATTTCACTTGTTTATAGTCTGAATCTTCTCAATTAAAGTTTTTTTTTTCTTATATTGAGATAGTCAATTTTTGCAGTGTAGAGGACTTCAGGAGACATGCTGTTGAAATGCATGTGCTGTTGCAACTTAACCCAAATGCCCAGAACGGGAGAGGAAAGCTTATTTGACAGAAGAGTAATCTCGGTCTAATGTAAAAATATTACCATGCATTCATAACCTCGTGATTTAGTGAGAGTGAGTCCAAAACATCAGAAAGACGGCTATGTGTTGTGACATTTCTTTATTTACATTTTGTACACCTATGGCCATGAAGGCTGGGTCATGACCGAAAGAACGAGATCTAGGGTACAAGCGGCCGAAATGGGTTTCCTCAGGAGGGTGGCGGGCATCTCCCTTAGAGATAGGGTGAGAAGCTCAGTCATCCGTGAGGATCTCAAAGTAGAGCCGCTGCTCCTTTGCGTTGAAAGGAGCCAGTTGAGGTGGTTTGGGCATCTGGTAAGGATGCCCCCTGGGCGCCTCCCTAGGGAGGTGTTTCAGGCACGTCCAGCTGGGAGGAGGCCTCGTGGAAGACCCAGGACTAGGTGGCGGGATTATATCTCCAACCTGGCCTGGGAACGCCTCGGGATCCCCCAGTCGAAGCTGGTTAATGTTGCTCGGGAAAAGGACGTTTGGGGTCCCCTGCTGGAGCCGCCGCCCCCGCGACCCGATCTCGGATAAGCGGATGAAGATGGATGGATGGATGGATGGATGGATGGATGGATGTAAAAAGAAAAATCAATAGCAATCAGCCGTTATAATAGCAATCCACCATGGAACAAGCACGCCTGCTCTTAATAAAGGGAATGTGAGATGACGCTCTGATTGGTTTATTGCACGTTACGCCCAAACCACACCTATGACTAATGAAGCTACTTTATCCCGCCGGTAAAATAGCAACAGCGCCCGGGACCCTCCCACAATGTCACTTGCGTTTCGCGTTTGATACTTGCTTTTTAGATCGTTAAAATAGGGCCCATAATGTCACTCAGCCATTGAGAAATTGAGGGAGGCTGGGAAGACTTCCACTTAAAAAGTCTTCCACTTTAGCAAGCCTTCTGGAACCCCAAACAGCAATCAGGGGGCATAGTGGCAGTTTACATGCTTCATTTAAAATGAGCATAGAAAAAACATATGTTAGAGGTCACATGGAGAGGCATGGCATCTGTCACAAACATCAATCACAGTAGAGTACATATTCGACAGTCTAGACTTATTTTTTCCTTTATTGTATTAGCGTTTGGTTGATGGCTTTGTTGTTATTTACTTTTTAAATTTTAAAAATAAATACTGTTATACACAACATATGTTTTTTTTACTATGCAGTGTATTTATATCTTTATAACAATGGAAATCAGGAAACAGTATTAAACAAATCTCCAGCCAATGTCAACAAGAATGCTGAGAGCATGACTATAGGCATATTTTCTCCAAAGGCCTTTTGTTTGTGCCAAATATACATTGACTGATCATCTGTGGACAAAGGAATATTTCGAGGAAATGCAAGATTGCCCCTTAGTAAATCTTGTCATATCTGGTTTACTTGTATATCTGTAATGTCCCCCTTAGTTTGGCATTGCATCAATCCCAATCACATTGAACCAGGACAACACAGCAGTTAAACAGAATTGCAATAACCACTGTATATTTGCTAAAAAGCTGTGGTAGAATATTATATTCAGTGTTTGTTTGACGTTATAATATATTTTTATAAATACAGTATACTTAATGCAGAGTTAGGCAGATTGAAACAGGAATAATGGATGCTGGCTAACCATTACTGGTTACAGTATATATTGTACACTGTGTATATATAGTTTGTCTATATACACATTTAACATTAATGCAAACATCTAATTAGCCAATCACGTCTTAGCAAGTCAATGCATTCAGGCATGTACTGAAGACATGGTAAAGATCAAACCAAGAACATGGCACGTTTGTTAGTTCCTGACACAGCCTGGTTTGAGTATTTCAGTATTGCTGATCTACTGGGATTTTCCTACACAACCATCTGTAGGGTTTACAGAGAATGGTCCAAAAGAAGAGAAAATATCTAGTGAACAGCAGTCTGGGTGGAAATGCCTTGTTGGCAGAGGTCAGAGGAGAAAGGCAACAGTAGCTCATCTAACTAAAGTATGCAGAAGATGTAGCATAACGAAAGTATGCAGAAGAGCATCTCTGAACTTACAACACGTCAAACGTTGAAGCAGATTGACTACAGCAGCAGAAGACCACACCGGGTGCCACTCCTCTCAGCTATGAACAAAAAACTGAGGCTATAATTTGCATTGGCCCACCAAAATTAGACAAAAGAATATTGGATAAACATTGCCTGGTCTGCTGAGTCTCGATTCCTGCTGCAACATTCAGATGGTAGGTCAGAATTTGGCAGAGGTGGTAAAAGTACTGAGTAAAAGTAATTTTCTGGAGTACTTTGAGGTCACAATTTTCTAAGTCCCTACATCAAAATAATCAGGTAAATGGAGTTATTATGTTAATAGTTACCTATTAAAGAAATAGAAAGAGTAAAGGATATATCAATCATGGCTTTGGTAAGATATTAACTCCCTTTACCTGATCATTTTGGTCTTAAGTAGGGACTTCCCAAAACTTGTGAACTCAGAGTACTTCAGAAAAGTACTTTTACCACCACTGGAATTTGGCACAACAACATGAATGGATGGATCCATCTTGCCTTGTGTCAACGATTCAGGCTGGTGCTGCAATATTGTTAGTATGGACCAACATCTCTGGGGAATGTTTCCAGCACCTGTGTCATGAAGAATGAAGGCAGTCCTGAAGGCAAAATGGGGTCCAAGTAGCTGGTGAGTGTATATACATATACATACTGTATATATATGATCATGGGTTTTGTTGTCATAGTCAATGACACCCTGCCAATCTAGCATCTCTGGCAGAAGAAATGTTCACTGAGAAAGTAAGGTATTGTTAAATATACAGTGCCTTGCGAAAGTATTCGGCCCCCTTGAACATTTCGACCTTTTGCCACATTTCAGGTTTCAAACATAAAGATATAAAACTGTAATTTTTGGTGAAGAAGCAACAACAAGAGAGACATACCCCAAGCTACTTACAGCTGTAATCGCAGCAAAAGGTGGTGCTACAAAGTATTAACTTAAGGGGGCTGAATAATTTTGCACGCCCAATTTTTCAGTTTTTTATTTGTTTAAAAACGTTTGAAATATCCAATAAATTTTGTTTCACTTCATGATTGTGTACCACTTGTTGTTGATTCTTCACAAAAAATTACAGTTTCATATCTTTATGTTTGAAGCCTGAAATGTGGCAAAAGGTCAAAAGGTTCAAGGGGGCCAAATACTTTCACAAGGCACTGTATTATAACATATTCACGTTATGTTGGGCGGTTCCCTGGAACTTAGAGCAACTAGAGGAGTCAAAGGTTATATGACATCATTGCCAGGCAACAAAATGAAATGTCTTGTGTCTTCGAATTAAATTACAAATTTTGTTTGAAAGTTGGTGGAAACATTTGGGATAATGTTTGTACACAACTAACAAATATATATAATATAAGTTTTGTGATGTTTGCTTTTTAATGCAAAGTACATCTTTTGTTATTGTTTTGGAAAACCACATATTGTACCTTTAAGCACAGCACGCTGTGAGGAATTTAATGTCTAAGGTTGGATGGTTTACTGTATATATATATAGGTTCGAATCAGAACTATATACAATTTTTTCAAAGGACCACTGACAATAAGGTTCTTTTAGGAACCAAAGCAGGATCTGTTAATGTGAGGTCTGGCCCTTTGGTTCGCTCTTCCTCCCCGGAGTACTGAGGACTGCCACATCCTGGACCCCTCCTTGATTCAGGACTTCCATCACCTCCATCCGGACCGCCCAGGTCCACGCCCTAGGGGTCATCCGCGCTCTCTCTCTTCGGCCGCGTCTGGAGCCGCTTCTTGGGGAGGGGGTACTGTGAGGTCTGGCCCTTTGGTTCGCTCTTCCTCCCCGGAGTACTGAGGACTGCCAAAAAACGGCTCTTGGAATGTTCTATAGCCGTCTAGCTATTCTTTATGTTAGTGATTACGTTCACAGGTGCGTTTATCACTCAGCTGTGCCTGGTTATAATTTAGAGGGTATTTAAACCCTGCCTTCCTGTGTTTCCCTTGTCAGTTATTATTTGTGTATGCTTGTATGCTTATGTTCTTCGCTCCAGTAAAAATGTAAGTTTGTGAACCGCACTTGCTTCTCCTGTTCTTCCATACGCGACAGTTAAGAACCATTTTTTTATACTGGTTCTAAATATAAAGGTGTACTTATTCAATTGTGGGCTTATCTCACATAGCGATCGTAAGATAATTGCACCTAATGTTAGCTGCTCTTTATACTGTATAACTGTCTGATAAATAATTAAATGTTGTTTTTCAAATGTGGATAATGGACTTTACCGTGTCTAGCTGCTTACTGAAAAGAAAGTGGTTTAGCATGCCTTCTTGTGTAAAACATTTAGTAAGTGGTTGGGATAGGTGTATTTATTAAAATGAATGCAGTCAATGTGGCCACATTCAAGTTCAATAGTTATCTTACGTAATGAATGTGAACTCGGTTTGAGTCTGAGATAAATCTATTGCTGACCCAGTCAAAAATCTGATATAGAGGTTTGAAGAAACATTCAGTTGGGTCATGACAGGTTTGTTTTGTATACCTGAAGCTGATATGCACATTTGCATATGTGTCATAATGGCTTAGATATGATGGCAGGGTGACTTAATTTGAGCTTCAACCAATACCAATATCACCCCCGCAAAAATAAACATGAAAACATAAATGCAGGGAGAAAATATAAATGCAGACTGGCAATAGCGTCTAGCCACAGTGTTAGAGAATGATCTGAATAACTAAAATATGTTCATGAACCCTCACAGTTCCCAGTTACTGCATAATAATAATTGCTTGTAATTGTATAATATCAGTCACTATATGCTCTTAAAACTGAGCAACTACAGAAGTTACCTGCTGTAGGTTTTGCTGGCCTTTTTGAGTTTATCACTCCTGGGAAATGGATTCTGGGTTATCTGACAAATCCCTGACTTGTTCCGACTTACATTCCAGGCCTGATCCATTCACTGGAATACCAAGGAGGAACGAGAGGATTGCCAGGGTGGGGGGATGAGATACTGAGTAGAAGAATGCAAGTTGCATTATGGGAGATTCTACCACTGACATGTCCAATTTCCCAAGAGGCACAGTATACTCATGTTGTTTTAAGTATCCTCTTTGCCAAGCCATCGCCCTTATTTAGAAGTTCAGGTTTTCTATTTTGTAGCTGAACTCCAGAGCTCTACTTTCTGGCACATTCCATCTAGATAACTTTTCCTCACAATGACAGTTTACACCAGCCTCCCTCTCCAGAATAGTGAGGGGACCTAACCATCGAACCCCTCCATATCGAATACAGAGGCTTAAGAGTAGCTGTTTAAATTCACCTAAGCTGTATATGAGGGTAGATTTAAAAGCATAACGTAAGCAGACACTGCAGTGTTTAGCACAGTTGTGTGGGAGATAACGGTCATCTGGAAAAGTCTATTATGGGGTACTCCCACAACAGTTTCTATTATCTACATAATTATACTCTCCTTTAAAGCTTGATAATTCTGCCTGAACACAGATATTCAAGCAATAAAACATGATGTCGGTTGAGAGCTGTACTTAATATTGTGGGCATAATTGATCTCATCTTTCACAAATGGTCCAAGGAGGTATTTGGCTGATGAAGAGAAATGTGACAAAAGTCTAGTGTGCAGTACAAACAGAGTAACGTTGACATTATAATGGGCAGTGAATCATGATTTTCCAACCAGAATGAACATGGTGTTTTCGTCTCCATAAACAACCTACATACAAAGAGCATATCACATTTTCAGATGTACTGTAGAACTACAAACCGGACTGATTGTAGTGAGCAAAAAGTTTGAACAAAAAAGTATATTGTGCTCCCTGCTATCTTGAGGCATTAGGACAATATAATAACATGCTGATGTCGTAACAGAACAGTTTGTGATCACTAATTAACTGTAATGGATGTTGAGCATAGCTATGATTTGACACTGATCAATAAAGCATGTAACTGAGGCAAGAACGGAGACAACTGGGAAATGATCTGACTCCTAGGTATAAGGGATGCATCATTGATTACTCTGTAGAGCATTTTGTCTCTATCGTTAACACAAACTGACACCGTATGGAAGCCCGCACACACAGCCAGAACATTAATGAATGCATCGGTAAAGACCGGTTTAGAAGCTGAATAATTACATTGTGGACAAAGAGGATATTACAATGGACCAAAATAGCTTCAAAACTAGAAAGTGTGGAAAACAGTCAACAAATCCATAATCCACGTTTGATCCTATTTATTTCAGACAACCAACTATCTCAACTGTCAGTGAGCGCACTGATAAAATCTTCCTTTTAATAACATGATGCGTACTTCAGGCTTTCATGAGAAAGAATGGCTATGTTGACAAGTTAATGTGCCTCCAATAATTCTCTTAAATTGTTCTCTTGGATAGCGGCCCATTAAATCTACTGAAACCCATTAATGCATGGACCAGAATGAAACTGGCCTTTAACCCTTTGGCATAGCAACAGGCTGTGCAATAGCTAATCACTGTGAGTGCCAGGAGATTTATTGAGGGAGACCTCTAATTTCTTAAAATCACACAACAGACCATTATCAAGGGTCAAAATACATCATGTAAGTTAATAGAATGTGTCTCGATAAGCTGGGATGTTAAAACCAACAAGCTTTGCTGTAATTGTCAATAGCCATTCAACTGTCATTTTTTACTTCATTGTGTACAAAAGGGTGACAAAAAATCCGTAAATTTGTTAAATTCAAGTGATCACGTTTGAGAAAACAGCACCTGGTGTACTGCGATTTTCAACACGCAGTCACCTGCCTAACATGGAGGGCCTACAATACATCGGCCACGCTGTGGCACTTCTTGTGCACACACACCTCAGTGAGAAAAAGACGTAGCTGTCCACAGTGATGTATTTACTACATTTATTAAAGATCACAAAAAGGGAAATACCTAAATGTTATTTTACAACATGTATTAGCTTGTTAGTTATATGTCTGTTATTTTTGTTTTTTGGTGGGGGGGGTTTTAATTATACATTTTTATTGAGATAACAGGAGGCATAATCCAGGGAGACCAGTAGGGGGAGACAGAGAGGAAGGGCCAGGATTCGGGAGCTTAGACCACTACAACACGGCACGTACGTATAATATTTAGATGTGTTATATCCAAATGATTATTTAATTTCATGTAATTATTTTTCTGTTTTCTTTTTCATTTTTTATTGATTTGCAACAAAGGAGTTGCAGAAGAGCGACGTGCAAGGTAGATAATCCCAAATCTATCCCAAATCCCTGGAAGCGCTATGCCAATTTGTGCTGCCTCGTGTTGCAGATCCGGGTGAAGTCGGAGAAGCCATAGGCAGGTTCAAACCACTGACTATCATGACATAATTTGGCCTGAAATGCAGCAACATAGAACACTACATCACACGGACCCCATATTCCTACAATTTATGATAAAACTACTGTAAAACCTACGCTGGAATCTTGGTAATTTGTTTCACCAAGTTATACGTCATAACAAGTTACCAACATAAGCATTCTTTCTCATGAAAGCCCGGAGTACGTGTCATGTTATTAAAAGTGTGATTTTACCAGAGCACTCACTGAAATGTCCTTTTCACAGTATTTACATATTCATTTATTTAGTACATTGCTGTCAAGGTATTTTTTTCTTCTTAGTGTAAATAATAGAGATGCAAAACCATATACAATTGCACAATAGTGGCTTACAATAAACCATGAGAATGTACAGGTATTATCTGTTTAGTGTGGAGACTCTCTTATCATTAGTAACTACATTTACACTTCTCGTGTGGTGTTAAACACTCCGCTTTCACACGTCTCTGTGTTGAGGGTAGGCCGAGGAGATCATTATGGACCTCAGACTGTTCACTCTGCTACCGTCTGGCAGATGGTAAAGCTGCATCAGTTCTCAAACCAACAGACTCTGAGACATCTTCTACCACGATCCCATGAGGCTGTTACTCAGCACTCACTGGCTTCCTCCACCCTCTGCAGGGTTAACAATAAGCAGAAGTTCCAGTGATTAGTGGAAGTGGAACGACATTTAACACCTAGAATGATGCATACAATTGCACATGGGCCTTGGCTTACATAGATTCTAGTGTGTATGCTACTGTCCAATGTCATTGACTACTGCCATGTATTTCTGTTTAGATGTGCTGTACTTTTATACTTTATGGTATAGAGCTGGTAATAGCTGGGACCTCACAACACCAATATTGTCACAATATTTAACCCGTTGTTTTGAAAAATAAATTAATTTATTGATTGTGATACATTCAATGCCACAAACAGAGTGGCCGAAAACGGAAGGGTTTGCTGACACACTCTCTGTCCTGGTATACTTAATCAGAGCCAGCTGCAGATAACGATTAACATTCATGATTGTGCTATGTCTATAATTATATGAAATATTATAATGCATTCAACAGGTTTGGCACAATGCATAACTTCAACTGACAGAGCTTCTGCCCCGTACGGGAGGCATCGAGGTGAAACGGGCGCAGATGGCTCAGTGGGTAGGGAGTCAGACTTGTAGTCACAAGGTTGCCAGTTCGATTCCCGACTGAGCCAAATGTTGTTGTGTCCTTGGGCAAGACACTTTACCCTAATTGCTCCAATGTCATTGCTGTAAATAAGAAATTGTACTTAGTCAACTTACCTGGTTAAATAAAGGTAAAAAAATATATGGTTTATGGGTTTTGCACTCGCTAGCTAATGTACAGTCAATACATCACAGCAGGCACAAGGCAGCTCCTGCTGGGATTTGTTGGAGCCTGGTTTAAGTATATTTTGGAGCTGTACAACCCCTCAGTTAAAAACTGTCTCACCCAAGTACAGTACACATGACTGACCAGTTCAAGTACCCAGTTTTATCTGTCCTGTTCCCGAGCACCACGCTGAGCCTCCAGGCATAATGTAGCGTCAGTCATAGCACACATTTTAACTAGCAACTATATGCAGGGAAAGTCTTTTGCCAGAGCTTTGTTAACGAAGGCGTTGGTAGAATGTTTACATCTCAAAGAATGGCCAATTGAGTGTCTTGGGGTTACAATTCAAGAAAACAAGAGACTTGGTCATATTAGTTGTTTTAACCCGGTGTTTTTTTGACAAGGTGTGTGTTCCATTAAATTCTGCTTCGAGCCTCACTGTTTTCATTAGCGTGTGTTGAAATGCTTCACTGCTGTCAAACTTTGCGGCTGAGAAATCTGACTTTATGGCTATGGAATTTAGTGCAAAATGGGTACAAGCCACGTTGACAGAGAAATAAAGCATTTTCCTGTTTGGAACAGTTGCCTGTCAACTCCACAATGAGTTTCTCTGGTTGCCCTGCAGTCACTATTATAGCCAACCCAAGAACTGAGGAACAGACATCATACACACCCATTTACCAAGTCTTATTGTGAGAAGGCAGTATCTCAATGTAAGGGAACTAATACCAGCTTGTGTCCATATACATTTGACCAAGCACAAGACCTGGTACTTCAACAGGGACACACAAACATAATCTACCTAAAGTTAAAGTGACAAGATAACAATAGCTTGTACCAGCCAGTATCCATGGTCACTGGAACAGGCGCAAGAACATCTTCTGTCTTCAATTAATTCACCTGGCCTCTACACTGCCTACACTGCCTACACTGCCTACACAGCCTACACTGCCTACACTGCCTACACTGCCTACACTGCCTACACTGCCTACACTGCCTACACAGCCTACACTGCCTACACTGCCTACACTGCCTACACTGCCTACCAGCAAGTTCAGCAAATGTTCAATCTATCAAATGTATTTCATAAAGCTCATTCATAACACTTGTCACAAAGTGCTTACACGGATATGTTCTCGTGATTTATATGGAAATTTGGTAAAGATCTAGATGATTGTTTGTGTACCGTGATTGCTAGTTACATAGCATTGTGCAGATGATCCACCTACAGTACAGTACAATTACTGTCGCTAATTGTAAAGGTTATGCAGTGAACACATCTAAATACATGCATATGTTTTGTTCTTAAATCATTATAGATTTTAGGAATCTTGCTATATTGGCCTGCCTGATGATTCCGCCTGATGATACTGAATCATTGGAGATCAACTAGAATGTGATTGAACTGAAGGAGATCCACTGACAGCAGCTTGAGTTATTTTCAAACATTCTTTAAGAATTATTTTTAAACGTCATCACCTGAGTTATATCTACTACAGTCTCATAACCACCCCCATATGTTACCTTATTCTTAGCACATTATGACTCAGTACCTTTTCACCTGTGTCTTCAGCATTAGTCATTAATACCAAATTATCCAACATGCACACAGATGCATTGGACTAACTAAATGCAAAAATCTATGGGTTAAACTATCAATAGTAACAGATGTCAGAGATGTAATTAACATTTTGTTTTCAAATACACTTTGAATCCTGTATATGACAATCTTCAGTGGATACCACGTTGAAACATTAACTGAGTATTGAGAACTGACAACAGACAAGCTGTCCGGTAAACCTAGAGAGGATATTGAGGTCAGACTGTCTGATGATGTGGCTAATTTGGGGCATAAATGCATTCAACTTAAAGATTCAACGGGGACTGAGAAAATTATGAGGAAACTGGAGATTGAGGGGGAAAAAAGGCCAGGATCTGCTTTGATGCGCAGGCTGAAACCTCTCTTTCTGATTTGTTGTGACAAGAAATGTGATGCTAAAGTATTGCCCTCTTGAGACTTCTGTAGGGAAAATAATCCATTACAAACAGACAGATTTTATTAGAGTGTGGATAGCAAGGGGTGAATTGCATTGCTACAAAATATAATAAACATTAGTGATGATCTCCCTGATAGCAGCAGGTGCTTTCTTATTCTATATCAACTGAGATGGGAAACGTGATGGATTATTCATGACTGTTACCACATCATTAAGAGGCTTTAATTAAATCTTAAAAACCATAGGGACTGATTCCCAGCCTTTCTCTGGAGCAAATTTTGCAGCTGATTTTATCATGAAGTGAAATGTAAAAAATGTACAATATATGTTTTTTCACAAGCCTTTTCATTGTTATTATATGGAGCTCTTGAGTGGTGCAGATCTAAATTACTGCTTCACAAAGCTGGGGTCTCCCCCAAGTCTAGGCCTAGGTTTAAGCCTACTGTACGGCTTGTTGGCGTGTGGACTCAAAATCCCAGGAGGCATTGCATTTTGGCCAGAATTTTGCCTGAGGTTCGCTAAGGTAATATTGGCAGGGATTCCTTTGAATCATTATACTCTACCGTTAACATTGAAAAGAGCAGTGGGAAAATAACCAAAACTCCCCAGAGAAGGAATGTGATCGGATGTTATCATCTAAAACTATCCAAGCTTTCACGAAGATCAGACAAGTTTGTCGCTGTGGCAGGAAAAAGGTCAATAGATCAATAGGTTTATTGTTTTCATATTTTCTTCTAAAAAACACACTTCATTCTGCTGAAATCTGGCACATAGTTTAAACTTAACATTGTGTGCCACCCAACATCTACTGTATACATATTACAGGAGGGACTTTCAAAAGCACTTGTTGTTACAATACCATAAAAGGCGCACTATCACACTCATTGTGATTGCATCAATCAACCTGTGAAGTGTAAACAGATTGCGACACAATTCATATTTCATTGTAATATGAAGGTGTTTCTTTCCATATGTCAACAGAAAAGCATCTCAATATTTGGCACGCATATAGGCAAGAATACATTCTGTAAACCTAACTCTGCCAAGCTCTAAGGAAGTTCCGACTTTAGTTTTAAAGGCATGCGAATTGTTCATTGAATAATTGTTCATTGAAATTTTGATACCTCGATTAAAACGATTATTTTGCCAAGATGCTATTCCAAAACTGAACCAAAAGCATGCAAACGTTATTCTTGACTCATGAATTTTTCTTTAATATATGCTAATTACTTATATACAGTAACTGAAATAGTGAGAATTTTATTCCAAGAATTCCACAAATTTTATAGTCTTGCTTAGATAACTTTGATGTGGGGATTTCAACAAATTTCATCAGAATGGTTGATGTAGACCGACAGAACACGAGGGACGTAAGTCTGCACTTTGCCTCCCTATCATTTACTTCCAGTACAACAAACCACAGGGAAAAGCAAAAACGTGTACCACACTCTGAAACTACCTAGCGATGGTAGCAAAAGACAATAATGAGTATCCTGTATTAGCCTCTCTGGGCATGCACTAAAGACTCATCACATGGAGGTGTTGGTAAATATTGTAGTGCACCTTGGAATAGGTCAATGATGATAAATCAAGGCCACGGCTTGTAGTTAGCCTATGTAGAGGGAAACCCTTGGAGTCATGACCTGCTACTTTATTAAACTGACATATTGCTTTATAATTCATTCAATATCGCAAGCTGTGGGGCAATTTTAAAAGCACTACACAGTCAATCTTTTTCTATCACATGAACAATATGAAAGCACAAAATAACTAAATGCACTAGAAGAATACAAGAATACAATAAAGACCAATCATAATCACTCTGCCCTCAGAACATGTTTGAATAAAGAAAACTGATACAGTGGGGTAAAAACGTATTTAGTCAGCCACCAATTCTGCAAGTTCTCCCACTTAAAAAGATGAGAAAGGCCTGTAATTTTTATCATAGGTACACATCAACTGAGACAAAATTAGAAAATAAATCCAGAAAATCACATTGTAGAATTTTTTGAAAATAGCTGTTGTTAAAAGAGTGGTGGCCAAGGAATTCAAAATAAATGTAAGTTTTTCTTAGTTTTTTATTGTTTTTTATTTTCATGCTTCAACTGTGTGAAAACAACAGGGTTAAAACTTGTCAACCCATTGGACCTGCCTCTCGCTTTGCTTCTTCCTGGAGCTGTATTCTGCTAGCAAAACTAACTATGATGTTATAAGTTCGGTATTATGATAAAACCTTCAAAATAAAAGGCAGAATGTCAACGTATATCAAAGTGTATAATTCCTCCAGTAACATAAATAAAATTAAAATGAAAGTTAGCAATTCAGGCTCCATAGTTACTTGACCTTTCACAAATGTCATGTAGAATGGCAGCTCTCCTCTCGCACCGTTTGCTAGGCGGTAATTGGAAACACCTGGTGGCTCAATCGGTTATCCAATGATGGCTATATTCGCAGCCTCCGAAGGCCATGTAGGCTCCATCCTTCGCAGTCCGTGGCCTTCCAAGGATGCAGCCTTCACATTGAGACACAGGTATTGTTACAATTTATTGCCTGGTGCGGACCAAATAACCAAAATATAGGTGTGAAAATGCCCTAAAAATAGATGTGTGAGGATGGCAAAATTCAAGCAGGTGCATGCTTGTGAGTAGTGATTTATACACTACTTTTATACACTACTTTTACTTTTTACTACTTTTATATACATTTATACACCAAAATGCCTTGCTGAAGTATTTCTGCTATTTGGTTTAATTGATTGAACGTGCACAATGAACTGCAAAAACCATAATGCAACGCAAAACTTAATGAAACAGTTTTTTTTCTAGTTTCACAAAGGCTAAACCTCAAGTGGCTGGATTTATGACGTCAAAATGTTATTTTAAACAAAAAATACATTTTGTATTGTGGTCTGTTCATTTGCCAAACCAACGAGAATCTATACAGTTCTCGACAAATCGCAAATAAAAATAGGATAAAAGATGTGAATGCTGGTTCTTATAGAAAGGTGTCAGAACACAGTGCATCACAGTTTGTTGCATATGGAGCTGCTGTTATGTCGGCAAAAGGGGGACCTACACAATATTAGGCATAATGGGTGGTCATAATGTTATGGCTGATCAGTGTATATTGTTTTTTATTACTTTTCTCTTGGTACAATTGCTGTTCAGTTTCCTCTGGTTAATTGAAAGGTGCTTTAAATCAAATGTATTATTATTATTATTATTTAATATTCTATTATATTACATGATGAGTTAATGTATGATACTGTATAATGCATTATGCATATGGACATTAAATAAAGTGTAAATCCCTTCCCATATTCCTGTTCAGAAATGATGCAGAAAAGTTCATCCATTATTTTGTTACCTCAAGATTGGATTATTGTAATGCTCTCTTTTCTGGCTATCCAGATAAGACCCTAAAAAAAATGTAAATTAGTATTTAACGTGGCCTACAGATTTTTTACCTGAACCCCAAACTTGAACATAATACCCCAATTGTAGTCTCTCTACACTGGCTGTCAATTAAGGTTAGGGATGATTTCACAGTTTTGCTATTAACGTACAAAGCATTAGGCAGACTTTCCGCTACTTATCTGTCTGATTTGGTGCTGCCATATGTACCTACACATATGCTACCTTCACAAGACATGGGTCTCCTTACTGTTCCTAGAATTTGTATACAAACAGCTGGAAGAAGAGGTTTCTCATACAGAGCTCCACTTTTGTGGAATAATCTGCAAACCCATGTGAGAGATGTAGACTCTGTCTCAACATTTAAGTCAATGCTGAAGACGCATCTCTTCAGTAAGTTCTACGATATAGTGTAGTCTGTCCCAGGGGGCTAGAACTAAATGGTGGCACTTCTTGACAAACCACCCATGCTGGCTTGCCTTGTAGGCTTGCCTCTCTCCACTGGGATATCCTCGCTCCGGCGCCACCCAGGGGCCGCGTCACTGGCCTGTTCATGTGCCCTGTGATATGCTCCGCTTGTGGGATGGGACTACACTGTGTGGACTGAATCCTTTTTCAGGGTGGTTGCGGTCTGAATGTGTCAATCTGGTGGCGTAGTCTTGGCAATGTGGGTGGGTCTGAAACATGCCTGTTTGCTGCCCTAGGTTTCCACGCCAAACACCCCCGTCTCAGCCCCTAGATGTTATGCTGCAGTAGTTTATGTGCCGGGGGACTAGGATCATTCTGAGGCATGTCCATTCTAATGTTTCTGATGCCAAACACTCGGGACATGCCTCAAGACCAAGTGACCTGATGACTCCTGTGTCAACCTCGCTGTGCTGGTGCCCACATCACTGCTGTTTGTGATCACGTTTCCGCCTGGTGACTCCAGCTGTACCTCTCTAGAGTGAGTCCTTTTGTTCCTGCCAAAGACCATGGAATTGTGTTGATGCTACACAAAGACTGTGGTCACAGCCCACCCATTCTAATCTCTGTTATGGGCACAAATTGAGCACCGATAAACAATGTGACCTTAATACAATGGGCTGTGTACCTTCAGATTCCCACCTGGTACAGCCAGAAGAGGACTGGCCACCCCCTTGAGTCTGTCCCCTCTCTAGGTTTTGTCCTATGTTCCACCTAGGGAGTTTTTCCTAGCCACTGTGCATCAGTTGTTGTTGCTTGCTCTTTGGGGTTTTAGGCTGGGTGTCTGTAAAAGCACTTTGTGACAACTGCTGATGTAAAAAGGGCTTTATAAAATATATTTGCTTGATTGAGGATTGATTGAACAATGCATATTATTATTTCACCTACTGTATCTGAGCCATTGTTGGCAGAGTCTATATAATACAGACTCTGCCCATGGGAGATTGCATATGTCTTAGTAACTATCCAGTTAAAGTTTAAAATATAAATATAGAATATAATAACACAAGGAACACTGTGATATGAATTACAAGGAGTGAATACAGAATATGAATAACTATAACTGTCTAAATATCTCATTGGTCAGAGATTCCCTGACTAGAAACTTCATCATTAAAAGATTTTATCATAAACATTTCTAGTAACATGTTTTCTTTTCACTTCTTTCAGGAATTTATTCAAACTTTTTCCTATCAGAATGGGGATTCTTCGGCTGGCTGGCAGCAATGGTTAGGATTTGGTAGACAGAGATAATGAAACTGATTGTAACATTGAATGGGCACAGGCGTGTTGGAGGATTTGTGGGAAACCATATTGTCTTGTAGAAGTACGAGAAAAATAGCTTACAAGAAGATGCAGTAGTTCTACTATTAAAGATGTGCTATGTTTAAAAACATATCTACACTTGTGTGGCGTTCTTTATATGAATAATATAATTTCATGAATGCCTTTCAATTTAACAAAATTAGAGCACAAGAGGATACTACCAAGGGGCAGATAAGACTAGGTGAAGTCAAACATAATGTTCCTGTTCAGTGAACACATTAAACTGACAGATTTATACTCCTGCTGCCAGATAAGCCCTGGACACTAAGCACACTTGAGGAAACATAACCTTCTACTACATTACTCGCTTAGCCTGGAATCTTTTTAAAACAGATTTGGATGTAAAGCAAACACCACGTCGGACGACCACAGCATGACCCACCAAGTCCTATCATTCATTTACACACAAGCTTTTGAGCAAGCCTACAAACACAGACACACAAACACACTCACACACATACACACACAGACACACACTAGCGCACACAGATGTCCTTATGCCTTTGTGACCAACGACAGGCAGGACAGAATATCAAACCGCATTGGCTGCGTTGTTAATTTATTGGATTGCTACAGGGGAATTAGAAATCAGGCTTGCCGAGAGCTTGGTTTACTAAGTAACACAAATTCCCCACCAGGCCAATTGAAATGTTTGCGCTTATGTATGGAATTTCTGCATAGATTCATCTGGAATAATGGAATTTTGTCTGTAAAATTGCAACCATTACATAACAGTATTCCAAACAAATCCAGGGGCATTTTTGACGTTTGATTATTTGAATTCAGAAGTACTGCATCATTTACAATGAAGCAATGCCAAAACAATGTCAGTTGGTCTATTCATCTCTCTTGCCATGTCTGAGTTTCTATATGCATGACTTGTCCTGAAACCTTTTAAGCACATCAACATTCCAGAGAGAGTGCCATGTTTTTTTTTGGGATAAGCACAGTCTTCCATTTGCTTAGCATTTACTCCTAATTGGAGTTCAGCATCATGTACACTAGATGAAGATGTGTTTTACCATCTCCAATCTGGAGCCTACCGTTCCTGGTCGACTGGTTCTAGGTGTGGATCGCTAACCTTGAGAGCAAATGAGAAAAGTACCATTCATCTTTGGGATTACATGTCTTGGTAAAACACACATAGCACTTTATTTCAATCAAGACCAAAGCAATGTTAACCACATACATAAGAGCTAGAGAATATAAATCATACTTTAAAGCATGGTGCTCATTGAATTGATTTCGTAGGAAGTCCGCCACTTACCTCCCAGAGTATGCTGTGTTTTGTAATTTGTGTAGAGCATGCACTGACAGACACACTTGGTAAACCAAAAGACCTTGGAAATATATTGTATTATATAAAAGAATGAAAGTTAGACAAAAGTCATAATATATAGGACTGAATGATTCGTCAATGTAGTTTTGTTGTCGAAGAGTAAGTTGGAATGGATTTCTGATCAAAAGTGTCGTACAATCATGTTTACAAAAGTCTCCTTCATTAATGAATCATTTAGGCAGTCCTATTGAGAATCTAAAATTATGATTTTATTCAACAATGCAAATGTGCCAAATGAAGATTCATGTAAATGAGATTCATGTAAATGATTCATGTAAATGAGCCAAATGAAGATTCATGTAAACTAGCCAGTGGGTTCATGCTTAATCAAAGGCATGCATTCAAAAAGAGCCTATATGACACACTTTGTAACATGAAAGCCAGATAATGTGATGGAGAGGCAATTTACTCCAGCTCTCCATCTTCCTCCATGACCTTTTCCAAGATGTGTATAATGTATTTGTGTGCCTCCCGCTGCAGTAAATAACACTGAAGCAGAATCACAGGCCTGTCACCACACCTGTACTCCGTCTTCCCAAAATGCCGCCTAATCATCAAGTAGAGGCGACCAGATTGATGTATGAATTTAAGGAGGTCCGCCTCGATGGCGTTGCAGTGTCATTGTAAAGAATTGAGTCAATTTTTTACTCAAAAAGGAAATATCTAAATGATCTAAAAAAATTTACATACAGTAATAATGATGTGTTAATGTCCAACTACTGATGGCCTTTAATAATTACAGAATGCAAATTGACTTCAGTGAAGTTAATATGCTTTCAGAAAGTAATTGCTGTAAGATTAGTTGTATAAGAAAGAAAATAATTTGGCACACCAATAAATAAATATCAAGAACAATACAATACCCCAGTGTACTGTAAGCCATAAAAATAAATATCTGGATACCCAAGTATAATAACAAATGTGAATATAATCATGGTAGTTTGTGTGCATTCCAAGGTAAAAAAAACACACTTGATAATAAAGAGCACATGATAACTTCCATTTTTCCATTACTTTTTGGAACATTGTCAGATTCTGTTCTCAAAATAAGTCCTTCTTAGATTAAACAATGTTTTGGGGGGGAAAGAAAGCATGATATAAGTCTGTGCAGTATATTAAAATGGATTTAAATTATGCTATTACAGTGGAATTAAGACAGTCAAATTTGCTAGGTAAGAACACATACATTAGCAGCACAATGTGTTGACAAAGGTCAGAAAATGCCAACATCCAGAACTAGCCCTTTAATGTCTGAGGTCTTGATCCTGCAATCCCCACAGCTTTTCACATTCTAAGAATAGCTAGACACAAGGCACGGGGAACTGCAGCTGTTTCTTCACAATCTCATTTACCTGCAGCCGTGGCCTCACTCTAAGACCACATCGGTAATTAATAGGTTTTTTCGTCTTCTGAAGAAATCCCCCTCAGCCACTTCCCCAGGCGCTGAGACAGACGGGACTGAACACAGATTTTACAGCTCAGATGCTCCTGCAAAGCAACCGACTTGTGAGACTGATAGATTGAAAAAACGCACAGAAGCTGATTTGGACAGAAATTAAAGGAAACCATATTCATGGAAGTCACCAGTGTTGTTTTATTGATTGATTGATGAAAGAGATCACGTTGTGATGGCTGAGACTTTCAGTCATGGGCAAACCTCATGCTGACATAAGCAGCAGCCTCTTTATTAAATGCTTTCATCATTGGACTTTTTTGTCAGATACACAGCTTTTGGATTAACTTTTGCTTGTTTTCATGAAGGGTCCCAATACTTTTTGACTGACTTCACATCTACACTAACAGAGAGCAGGAAGCTATGAAACCAAGGGCATAGAAATGAGGGGGACATGTCCCCCCCCCAATGTTACAGACAGGCATTGTGGTCCCCCCAATAATAAGAACAATTTGTGAAAGATATATGGTGTGTGTCCCCCAATATCAAAATCGTTCCTACGCCCTTGTATAAAACCATAACTCTCTGAAATATACATTTTAAGCCATGTGCGGTTTTGTTTAACATGAAATACGAAGCCCCCACTCCACTCTCAGAAGTGTAAGATGCTAAGAGCTATGTCACCTTATTATCTCGATGTGTCATTGTTACTGTTGTTATTGCATCTATGTGTGTAGTTGCTGATCTATCTTAATTGGAGATTGTGCGTCACTGGGTATTAATGGAGGTTTATTCTAATTTCAAAAAATAGATGGAATAAAACAGGCTGTGCATGCCTTGTTTCCCAATCTGGATCTCATACCAGTTCTCTCTCAGGCTTTGACAGTGTCTCAGCTTGTTCAATTAAAAACCATAAGTCATTAAAAATGTAGCCACCTTGAGACTGCTCAGAAGTGAACTGCTCTGGATTAGCCGGGTGTTGCAGGGCACACCCTGGGAACCAGATAACACTCAAATTGTCTGCATTTGAAATTACCATTTAGAGGTGCCATAAAACAAAACAGTACTGTGCAAATATTATGCTGAGGGAAAACAAGGAGAGAAAGAGAGAGAGCACAGTGTCAGAGAAACAACAACAAAATGGACTTTAAGTGGCTGCATATGGCGCAGTGTTTATAACTGAAAAGATTGAAAGGACAGTAGAAATCTGTAGAAAGTATGTTATACAGTAATTGTTGTGGGGAATAAACAGACGTACAACTTTATTCTCCTTTCAGAAACTAAATGTACCTTGATTTCCCCTGGAATAATCAAATAATATAAATTATGAAAACACTTAAAGGGGTATTATTTCTAGACAAGAGGTTTTTGCTTTAATAATGCGTATATTTTGTGTTTACATACATTTTGAACAATTTTTATCCACTGAGTTTTAAACAATGTAACGTCATTGAGCATTTTCTTGAAAATAAAGTGACAAGAAAAACTTACTTGGATTTCTGAACGAATTGGTCATGAATTTGATCTGAGTCAAAATGGATAAGCACAGTCTTCTTAAACTAGAAACACAAAAACAAATATGGGTTTTCATGTCTTTATTGAAGACAATGGTTAAACATGGTCACTGCAGGTTGGCAAAGTATGTGAACCCTTGGATTTAATAACTATGTGACTCTCCTTTGCAGCTACAACCTCAGCCAGATGTTTCCTGTAGTGGATCAGACCTGCACAACGGTCAGGAGGATATTTGTCAGTTCAGCAATATTCCTGGGATGCCTGGATTAATTGTAAATGATGCAAACTTTGTAACCCATAAATATAAACAAATCAAATGTAAAGGTGTAGAGCAGTTTTTCCTGTAAGAGGACCATGGTGGAGTTCTTCCTAATTGTAAACAGGACCTTTTTTAATAGAGGTGTTTCCCTCTGTCTAAATCAATACAACCGGGCAACAGACCTAAAAATATCTATCAGCATGGTGATCCAGAGAAAATTGGGGGCAATACATTATTGCAGAGCAATACCATGGCTACTGCTCCGTTTAAATAAAGTAGAACATATAAATAATGATATTTTCATGGTAACAGCATTTGAAGAGCATACTGTAGGTGGCAAAGAGATTTTAATTGCATAACCAGGCAGACTGACTGGCTGTACTAAAATGTCTCCATCCAAGCTGAAATACTTCCGATATACCTGTGCTTTAGAGAATGTACATTACAGCCTACCAGCTAACCTTGTCAACCGAAACGTAGTTAGTTTAAAAATAAATAAAATGACTTCATGTTCAGGCAGCACTTGGCTTCTAAAAGGAAATTGATTTTGTTTCGATGCTGTCAGTAGTTTACATGTCTTATTTGCAGAACTCCCTATAACAACATTGTCCCTCCTTGGCTGAGAGCATTAGGCTGAAAATGGCTCATAAGTTGGCATTGTTATCAGGAGGACTGAGAAGCTTTGGGTACATGGTTGTGCAAGGTCAGCTGTTTCTCTGATGTGACTGTTCATCTTGTGGGACTGTTTCTCTGGTGTTGCTGTTCTCCTGGTGTCGCTGTTTCTCTGATGTTGCTGTTCTCCTGGTGTCGCTGTTTCTCTGGTGTTGCTGTTCTTCTGGTGTTGCTGTTTTCCTGGTGTGTAGTTTTCCTGGTGTGTACCTGTTGTTTTCCTGGTGTGTACCTGTTGTTTTCCTGGTGTGTACCCATTGTTTTCCTGGTGTGTACCTGTTGTTTTCCTGGTGTGTACCCATTGTTTTCCTGGTGTGTACCTGTGGTTTTCCAGGTGGGTACCCGTTTTTTTCTTGGTGTGTACCTGTTGTTGTCCTGGTGAAAAGCCTAATTTCATCTTCTTTTCTCTCCATTTTCAACTTCCAGAACTGGTTTCATGCACATACTGGACTTCATCTGCCTCGTTTAGAAGGCTTTCTTTAAGCTATTAACTCAGTCTACACCTATTGTGTAAGAATGATGTAACATTTGATTTAAAACAGATTACTTAATTTTTATTCCACCAATAAAGATAATAATCATTTACACTGAAACATACCAGTGCTTAGACGTACTGAACCATGGCTCAGTAAAATCACAACAAATAATTAATGGATACTTTTAATTTTCAGAGTCCCACCAAATCCACAGAGATGGTTGAACTGTATATTGATGGAGGTAATTCCAGTCCCTGCTCAATAGTCCAGGTAATAGAGCTATAAATAAAGCTTGTATACTAACTTGCACTGAGAGGCTTATATTCAAGTCCGTGTACGCACACTGACATAACACATCCAATTAAAAATAAGCCATTCCAAAGTAAAATTCAGAAGATTTTCATCCAGAACCCGAGCAATTGGAATGACGTGTCAATGTATTTTAATTTGAAACCCTGGAATACCATGCTTCTTAGAATACAGCCCCTAGCCATTGAGTTTGGTCTAGCTGCAAGGCTCTACACACAGATAAGAAAGCTCAGCTCTATCTGCAATACAGCACAGCACTCTAGTGGTCACAGAGAGAGTGTGTGTTTGTGTTGTGAGTATGTGTGTGTGTGTGTGTGTGTGGGCGTGCTGTGCGTGTGTGAATGCTATGCCTTGTTTCCTCAGGCTATTGAGCCCACAGGTCCCTAAACACACACAATGTTAACCTCTTACTCCCTGTTCCAACATGCCTTGACCCCTTCCTTCTGCCCTTCTGCTATTAGCCCCGTCATTTATAATATTAGCCCCCTCAGTTTAAAGTGGATGTAACTGTATAAAATTGCTAAGAAGTTCACTTGATTGTTGGTGCTAAATCTTTCATAACCATGGAACTAGCGCACCTTAGGTGTATGTGTTAGGTATGACTCATTTGGGTTTCCAAAAAAAGGGAAAAGTATATTCATCTGTGATAGTCTATGTTGCAACATTTGATTTTGGTTAAGAAAGGCAGGTCAACTTTATTGTTGAAGCATACCCTCGATCGCACCACCATTTGTTGAATTTAGTTTTTTAGCTAGCTGTGAATAAAACATTTTAAGTAGCCTTAACCTACTTGGCTAGCTTAAACCAGCTAGCTAATTCCCCACCACAGCTAAAATAAAAGGATTAATCAAAGTACCCATACAGAGGAGAGGGCAGAATGCAGCTTCAAGAGCATCAACTCAGCGTAGGCTACCAGAAATGATGCTGCAGAGCTGCTACCTTCCAGAAACACTGCGAGGAACAGAGGGGCCACAGGTTAGCATAGAATCTTATCATAGCAGTTGGTTTTTGGTTGAAAAATTTCCATTTAATACCAATGGTATATTAGTGAAATACCACACCCCCTATTGAAATAGTGCGATAATGTACAGCCTTTTCCCTGAGAAGGCTGACTTGACATATAACACATGCAGAATGTTGGAGTGGCATTGCACTACATTAAGATTAAGATTTTCACACCCAAATACACTTTGGCTACATTTTCATATAAAACTAAGTGGAAATTAGATTAAAGTGATGCACCATGCTGACTGTTGGTCAGATATAAACCTGTTGCCAGCAAATAAACCGTGGGCAGAATGTGTTTCATAGGCTATGCCAGAATTGGCTTCAAATGCAATGCTGACTGAAAGTATGTGAACCTCCTGTGCAATTATAGATGTTTTAGCATAGAAATAGAATGTATACGAAGGCCATTCCAATTCAACTCAATGTAGAAGAATGGTCAGAGCGGCAGCCATTTTTATGTGTACCATTCCATTGCAAAGATCTAGCGTCCTACATCTGCATTAAACTGATTTGCGTGTTTTGCGTGAACAATTTTCAATGTTCTAAATCTGACTTGTCAAAATAATGGACCAATCAGGGGGTTGTATTTTGTAGTAAACGAATGCGTTGGTGTGTGTGCTTGTGTGTGCTGGTGTTAGAGAGCTTTACTGTACATTTAAATAATTTACCAGATGCTGTCATCCAGAGCAACATAAACACTGATATATTTCCATACTTTTTGGGCCCCCTGTGGGACACAACCCTGTTTTTGTAATTGGCATGCATTACCAACTGAGCAGTAAGAGAGAATTCTATTGCCATTCAATACAGTGATGTGAAGGTACACTCCTTTTCCACCCCATACATTTCCATTAATGAATCTCTGACGTTAGACTCCAGATGTTAGAACACCAATTTAAATTAAAGATATTGTTAAGGGCCCTGTCATAATAAATGAATCAAAAATCACATCATTTTCAGCCAGGTGTCATTCAATGTGAAGAGAAAGAAGACATAAGATCCATTTGTACAGCGTCGGAGAGACTTGATGAGGCTATACATGAGAAGAAACATATTTGAATACATTTGAAATTCAGTGTAGTGAGGGAAGGAAGTGCCTTCTGCAATTAGGAGATAATTACTCACAGTTAAGATGACATTTTGACACTGTAAACTTTCATTTGCATATGAGTGTGTGCATGTTTGCGTGTGGGTGTGTTTGTTAGAGAGAGGGAAATAGTGAAAGTGTGGGTCTAAGACTTCTATGGGTGAAAGTGTGTTTATCAACTCAATTAATTTGTAATCTGAGTACTGTAGTTGACCCATGGCTGTTGACCCATGGCTGTTTTCCCCACAGCTCATTTTCGACCATTCCAAGAAATGAGTAGAGAATCGATGGCTTGTTTTTGGCTTTGACTCAAATGTATATCTTTTGAGTCAAGATGAAAAATGCCTGGAAGGATATGAATCTGGAAACTTCTGTGTGTCACCTTCATCGCATGTTGTATCTCAATATCCTGACCCCCTCCCATTTTATTTCGCTACTCCCAATTTGATCAACATGATCGTTAAGAACGCATTGCGCTGACTGATTGATTTCACATTACATCCCATTTCAAGTAATTAATCTATTTCTGTAACTGCGGATACAGTTCGCAAAGCATTTTACTGTTGTTGGTAACCTTTTCAGTGAATGTGTAATATGACTGATGCATTAAATATTTCTGTAAAAAATTGCCAATACGGAGCTCCATAGCTAGCATCAATTGCACAAGGTTTTTGTGAATTGAAATTACAGTACCCTGGTATACAGCTTGTACTGAACGCTTGTTATATATCCCAATAGAAGTGTAGCAATGTTTCTGCGTGCCCTGGTCTGTGTAAGCCTTCTCTGTGCTGTGTCATGTTTTGTGTGTGTGATGGTTCTTTTCGGTGTGTCATTCCCCCACAGGTGACGCAGATCAGTTTAATCACCACTTATCAATGACTCCTCCCCTCCATAATCCGGATCACCTGGTTCCAGTCATCATCATCCATCCCATCATGTCCTTCCTCTGTATCAAGGTGCCATTTTGTGTCACTCTCTCTTTTTGGTTTGGTGCATGAGCTCTGGCTCTGGGCTGTGTTCTCTGATTGTGTTGAGGTCACGGAGTGAGCATCCAGTTTGGCAAATTGAGGCAAATGAGGAAGTGCCTTAAACCTGCATTCTATCTGAATTCCATCTGGTGGCGATACGTCTGGTTGCAAAAGTGCTCGGTTTCAGTGGAAGTCTATGAGAATTTGAGCCACTTGTCACTTGATTTATTACCTCAGTAAACATTTTTTATATATTTTTGAGTATATGGTCTCAATCGCTAGATTTAAGCCTTCTGCAATACATAATTATGTTCGTTTTTTGAGTTTTGGTCTTGTTGATTTTAAAATCGTCAATAAAGCATGGGGTGTTTTAGGGAGTGGCTATGATGTGATTGACTGTGCCAGTGAAAGTGTGTAACATAACGTAGAGCGTAAGCATTGTTGCCAACTCTCAGCTAACGTCACAGTCAGATAACGCCTCTTGTCTAAAATCGTCACATTCGCAACCATGACGGCTGTGCCCGTAAAGGCAAAATCGAAGACTATCACTATACAACGGAACGCCATGGAGAAAGAAATAATTTAGTGCAGTCTTTGCAAAACCTTGTTTGTATGACACATTTGAAACAGAGTCAACAACAAAAAATATGGAACTCTCCAGCCTGTCGCTTTTCCAAATCCACACTACAAGCCTTGGATGTTGGGCAGCTGGTCGTTGGGGCTCATCCTCCATGTACAACAGCGCAATTACTAATACTTTAGGCTGTAAACTCATCTCTCTCTGTTTTAATCCACAATTTTCACTCATATTGTTTTGTAATCAACTACCAAAGTAAATGAGCAAAAATATAATCCTACAAAACATGCAAATACTATTTTAATAATTCAACTAGCCTAAATAAAAAACAAAGTCCATATATTTGCAATAAAATATTCCCCTTTTCAAAGCTACACTAGATGTGTCCGACACATGCAATTCGAAACATCCATTTGATTTTTCAAACAGATGCATCCCCCAAAATGCACCACAACTGCTTCTGCAACACAACTGATGCAAGCCAAATGTATTTTTGCTGTACCAAACTGCAATGATGCAACTGGTCTGACTGGGGCCTATTTTCCACTGCAGGTCTGACCCAGTCCGTGTCCATCACGGTACGGATGGTGTACATATCTACAAACTTCCCCCTGGGTGGCGCGCTGTACCCAGCTAGCTTGGAGGAAAAAAATGTATAGTACTCCTCCGGGAGAAAGCGGGCTGGTGGGTGGGGATACAAACGTCAAGCAAAAGATCTGGTCAGTCGAAATCCGCCTTTATGTGTCTGAATTCCACGATTCCGTCCGTGTTCTCCACAAAGTGGAAATCATAGGGCCCTAGTGCTCAGTTTAGTACACTGCCCCATGTGGCTGTGGAGGTGTACATTTGTGGTCAAATGTTTTGAGAATGTTGATGAGGACAAGGCTGGAGATCACTCTGTCATGCTGATTGAGTTAAACAGACTGGAAGCTTTAAAAAGAGAATGGTGCTTGAAATCATTGTTCTTCCTCTGTCAACCATGGTTACCTGCAAGGAATGCCTTCAGTCAGGATGTGGCCCAGAAGTTAATTGACAACATGCCAGGGCGGATTGCAGAGGTCTTGAAAATAAAGGGTCAACAATGCAAATATTGACTCTTTGCATAAACTTCATGTATTTGTCAATAAAAGCCTTTGACACTTATGGAATACCTGTAATTATACTTCTGTATACTATAGTAACTACTGACAATCTAGGAACACGGAAGGGAACTATGTGGAGACCAACTCTTGTATCATTCTCAAACCTTTTGACTACCACTGTACATTAGCTCAATGCACTCTGTTTGGTTAAATGAATAGCACATTTACTTTGTAAAACATAGATATTGAGCTAGCCAGCTGATATTTACCATCCACATTAATCGTCTCCTGTAAGTGATATTCTAGGATACAATCAGGTAAAATGTAAAGCATGAAATGGAATTCTGGAGAGATTGGCTTTGTCTATAGACTATGTGTGAAATGGATTTAGAATGTGGCTTTACACCTGGGGTGCACATTTGTCTTTCACAAATATGTTCCTCTAGGAATTAACGCCAGTCACCAAAAGTTTTACGTTGTCTTCCAACGCCTTAATGTGATTTTAGTGGATATACTCACTCTATAATGCGTTCAGTGCTGGGCTGAAAAAAATGCCAGCTGGCCACATGTATCTGTGCCCACTTTGGCCACAAATCATAAAAACTATATATTATTTTAATAAAGTAAAAAGACCAGAGGTAGTCCGAAAAGACCTGTGGCTGAAGCCCCGGCATCCCAGGCCTAACAATGCCACTGGTTTGAACCCTCTAGATCCCTCATACTCACCTCTGGACCTCGAAGCCAGGTCCACTCTACTTTTTCATTGCAACCCACTTATCTGGGACTTATTTAGACCTGGGACACCAGGTGAGTCCAATTAATGTTGAGGTAGAACAGAAAACCAGCAGGCCCCGGACCCCGTAGGTTTAGAGTTGAATACCCCTGCTCTAGAAGGAACTGACATTCACATAAGCACAACCTGAATATAAAATTGAATCATGCCATTCAAAGCCAATAAGAGTTTATTAAGAGGATCTTGGGGCAGATTCCATGACCTTAGGTCATGTTGTTTCCTTTCAGACAGTCACTTCGTATGACACAATATGGTGAATGCACCTTTCTGCACGCATAACCTAAATACAAAATTCAATCGAACGTTTTAAAGCCAATAAGAGTGTTTTAAGAAGAGTGTGTTGGAGCAGATTCTATGATCTTGGACTCCACCCAAGGTGAAATTGACTTCAACATCCTGTCTCTAACAACCAAGGGACTGTGTGCTCCACACTGTGTTTGGAACGTTCAATCATTTTCCTTAACAAAGCTCTAGCCCAGGGGTCTCCAACCCTAGTCCTGGAGGGCTACCTGTAGGTTTTCACTCCAACCACACATAATGCATTCAGCCAGGCGCAGTTCTAGTAGGGGTGCAATGTCGGCAACACAAACTCTGATTTGTCCTTTCAGAATAATAGGGCTCATTTTAATTCATTTCCATAATCATTGTGAAGTCATTACGAAGCTAAAGAATTGTAACCAAATACAATTGCATTTTGTGTAAAGAAACAAGAGTATATGATTGCAAAAAATAAATTTAACATGTTTTCAATTACAGCATTTCATTGAAAACAGTTACAAATATGTTGTACACAAAAAGTTATTGAATAAATTGTCAGTGTCTCATGTGAAAACACAACTACATTTGAAAAACATTCACTAGAGTATGTTTTATCCAACAATAGACAAATTTTAGCAACACAAACATTACCTATCTATGCAATGATTTAACAACGGTTATTGTAATGAATTTCAAGCGCTATTATTCTGAAAGGACAAATCAGCGTTCATGTTGCCGACATATCATAGTGTTGCCAGGCGAACGTGTTTGCCCCCCTGCTAGAACCGCGTCTGCATTCAGCTTATCAACAAGCTAAATATTAGAATCAGGTGTGCTGAATGAGGGTGAAAACAATCAGGACAATAGCTCTCCAGGACCAGGGTTGGAGAAGCCTGGTCTAACCCTTTGCTGCACGGCATTCACACTTGATACTGTTTCAATCCTTTCATCACTTACTCAATTGGAAGGAGATGTGTTTTGAAACCCTTTGTGACGTGATATCGAAGTAAACCTGTCCTATTATGTCACCAACACCTGATGGTGTCAGGATTTAAAAGCGTGGTGGCAAAACAAATACCTGAATGCTGTTGGTTTATTGAGAGAGATTTGTTAGATTACTGAGAGATTTATAATGAGACATTGAAAAAGATTGTGAGTGACATTAATCTCTACACCCTGTGCGCTTGTCTTTTCCAAGGCTGGCCAGAGGTTGAAAAAATAGAAGAGTCCTTGAACTATTGATTATTTTAAACCACTCCAAATCTACGTCCTCGTATGGAGCTACAGTCGTATACAAAGTTTAGGCACCCCTTTATGCACATTTTCTGTTCATTTAATGAACCTCATTTCACTACCGAAATATTACTGTCCTTCAGTTATTTGATAGATCAACATGAAATTGCTAATCCAAACACCCAATTAAATATAAATGAAAATCATGGAAATTGTCAGGAGTGCCTAAAATTTTGCATATGCCTGTACATTTAGAAATTATGTGTAAATTTCTACATTGTGTTTACTGGCTCACACAGATCTGAAATCATTCAGGGAAACACAGTTTTGGTAAAATCTTAAAAAGCTACAGTAAATCTAGTACTTGATACAAACCAGTGGGCACAGGGTGTCTATTCAATGTCTTTACAATGATGTCTTTTCAACGTCTTGTGCCTAGTGGAAATGTCTTCTTGATAACAAGGCCAACATATGAACACTTTGCTACAAAACTGTGCTTGAAGAGAAAGAACAGACTTCTAATATCATCAGAAGTTGCCATGTCCGTGGCAGTGATGTTGAGTAAATGCTTTGAGCCTCGTCTCAAAGTTTTATTTTCTCTAGTGTCTCAGATAGCGTTGTTTTGTCCATCACTACGTTTGGGCCACAGGTACCAAAATGACATCCTCATCTGTGACATATCAAGCTACCTGTCGAGTTAGCATAAAAGGAACTTCCAGAACATTCTGGGGCTAGCTCCACCTCTACCCACCTGCCTCTCATTCAGGCTCTTAAAGGTAATAAGCCTTACAGCCACTAACTAACAGCTTCCATTTCTGTTGCTCACTGTAGAGTCTTTCAAGGACGACCAAGTCAGATCACTCAGTGAACCCCAAGATGGACGCCTGTAAACCTCTGAAGCCCCTAGTGTCTTTGTTTAGCCTTAAAACATTTTTCGCTGTTTTTTGTAGTAAAGCCTTTTGGGCCTCACACTCATTAACTGTACCCGTGTCCAGTTATGTGCCCTGCTACAGTTGACACTCCTTTCATTGATCCTACTCATTAATTATATGCAATATATTATTGACATGAAGAATATGGTAAATTACCATATTCGCAACAAATTAAGATGATCAGTTGTTGATAGAAACACCTATGATGGAAAGATGATTGGCTTTCACAAATAGTATATTGCACTGTTGTCCTGTTGACAGCCACAATGTCACATCTTGGCTTCAGTAAATTGAATTCCATTTTGACCTTTGACCAGTGTCATTCCTTCTCTGGAAAACAAGGAATCCCTCTAACCTTAATAACACATTTGAGCAATAGTGATGGGATTCATACCATAGAGCCGCGGTCTCTAACCTTTCTTGGCATGAGAGCTACTTTAAAAAAATGAACCATGTTGTGATCTGCTTTTTTCAACAATTGTATTTCTTGACACTGGATCCTCAGATATTAAAGACTCACTCTTCTACTGTCCTCTTGACCTTTCCTCTGCTCTCCTTGTATACTCATTTTCCCTCCTACTTCCATATATTTCTTTCTGCCTATCATCTTTCCTCTTCCTCTTCTGTTCTACTTGGACAGACTCCTTTCCTCCGGCTCTTTTCTTCTGCTCTCACCTGCTTTGGTGTAACAGAGAAGTAGTAGACATGGCCAACTGATTTTAATAAATAGAATTTACAAAATAAACATAGTTTTTCAATCCCACTATAATAAGTATTTATCTTTTTACAGTGCAGCATAAAAGCATATTCACCCCTTCCCTTTTGAAATGATATGATCTTCCTACTCTCGTCTTTCGTGGCATAGTCATGGTTAATTAACAATTAAAAGGCAAGTATTTAAGTTGGGACTGAAATACTGATACGAATTGTATTTATTTAAACTCTTTAGTGAGAGTTTTGACATCACATTCTGTCCACCAGTGCTTTGTAATCTGGTGTGCCTAGGGAGGTTTTCTCCAGGTATGCATCAGTAAGACAAGTTGTATACTTTGATTTTAAAAAGTTCATGTCTGAGAAGCTTGACTTACAAAGGTAAGTTGAGCCAAACAAAAAAGCCACTTTCTTTGCAGCTGTGCTGTTGTTGTAGTACTTTTCCTGCTCATCAAGGCTCCAAAAATTAGGGTGATTTGATTTAAGCTAAATGTAATTTTGGAGGTTTAAGATTTCCAGAGCATCAGCATTCAGGCTGAACACCTCAATATTCTTTTCAGACATGTCAGAAATATCCATATCCTTGAAGGGGTTGGTGATGAAAGACACAGGCTCCAGGCTTCCAAAGTCACAAAACCTCTCCTCAAACTCTTAACCCAGCCTGTTCAGTAGATCCATGTACCTCATGTGCCTGTTGCATTTTCTTCTTTTTTCTGGATGTGCAGCAGGAAGAATCCCAGCTTTGCAATAATTGCGTTCACAGATCTTATCATTTCAACAACAGATTTGCATTTTCCGTCAGTAGATCGAGCCTGACTAGGGTTTCTCCGACTGTCCTCCAGCACGAGGCAGTGCAAATTGTCATAGTGCTGCCCGGGATATGGGACAGATATTACAAGTTATCTACCTTGCCATGTCGCTCTCCAGCAACTCCTTTGTGTGTAGATCGGGCACCTGTTAACCCTTTAATGTCATTGCTATAAAAAAAACATTGTGTGCTCAACCAAACGGTTGAGTCGAACATTAAAGGGTTAATTCAATCATGCAAGTTTAGTTGGTGAGCATAATCCTCCCATACATGATCTGATTAAAGGCTTCAGTGTTGGAGGAGCAGTCCGAAAATAATCTGCCGTCTCTGCGACATGTGGTTGGATGAACCATGTGAGCGCTCCTTACCATCCCACATCTGTACAAGGAGTTATGGTGCTGCCGATTAGGGAGGGTCAGTGGTATTTGGTAGGGGAGAAATATGGGGAAAAATCAAAGAAAGAAAACAATAATCAAATAAGATTAGTCTTTTCCTTGTGACTGTGTATTGACCGTGTTTAGTTACTCAGTGAAGTCTGTCAGGAATGCAAGGTCCATCAGCCATGCTGTGTCAGAATGTAGATTGGTGTCTTCATCTCTTGATTCCAAGCCTTGATTTCTGTCAAAAGTGAAAGGAAACGATGCAGGACTTTATCTACTGAACCACCGGATGTCTGTTTGAATTAGAAGATCACCATAATCGGGAGCCAGTTCTTCCAAAAAAAGTTTGAATGTTCTGTGTTGTTTGGCCTTTGCTCTAATTGAGTTGATTGTTATTATTAACATTATATGTTCAAAACTGATTACTTCGGCACAGATTCCCTGCTGATGGATGATGCAGTACAGGGACATACAGTCGGGCAGAGACGATTCCAGATTCAGAAGGGGCCCTAGGCAGAAAATCTGTGAATTCAGGTATTTTTGTTTAGACGCTGCTGTCAATGCTAGGGATTCTATTTAGATGCCCCTCGGGGGCCCCCTAGAGTGTTGGGAGCCCCAGGCATTTGCCTGCCTGTCCTTAAACAATGCCTCTGCAGTAGCGCTTCTGCAGTGGTGATAATCTGTCAAAATAGCACTTATCAAAGGCATAATTAAAAATAAAAAGTTGTATACATTTTCAATTATTATGTGATGTTTAATGGTTTTTCTAAAAAATTCATGTGATCTCTATACTGGCATTTTCAAATTTCACTAAAACAGTTCCTGCCTCCAGTTACTGTTGATAGACAGGTCTCAAGGTAGACAGAGAAGTCCTCTGCCCCGTGTGTTACTTTCAGTCAGCAAAATAGTTAGCGCATGTATATTCCAACTTTTAAGCTTCATATCTATAGTGCAAGGTAGGCACAAGGCTCATCTGACTAGTCTATGTGCATTCATTCAGGTTTGGATTTGGTTTCTCACCAATCAAATTACATCAAAGTTGAAACATCATTTAAGAAATATATCTCATCGACTGATTAGCTAGCTAAAAGTTGTCCTTACCTAAATAGCCGAGACGTCACACTTAGCTAATAGATAATTCAAAGTGTTTAAATGTGCACCACATACAGGAATTAATAGTAACAAATTTTGTACATTTATAATATTGTGTACAACATGATTGGAACACTTTTTTTGGTTGGTAGCAGTTCACTAACTGCTTTAGTATTTAAAAATAAATGTTTGCTACTGTATGATGCTGGAAAAGGGGTGGCAGGTAGCTTTATTTTCAATTGCATTTTTGGGATGATGTGCATAAATTTATTCAAACACTTTTTGTGATTCCTGTCTTTGATAATATGAATCAACATTGGATAATAACAATTGTAATATATTTGTTTTTCCCAACTTGGTTTCCCCAGTGACTTTACTCACGCCACGCACTGTATTCCTCAAACCATTTCAACCTAACTACTGTAACTGCTGTATACAATGTCTAATAGAGATTGCTAATGTGTCGTCATCAAGACATATTCTCGCAAAGAATTTTGGGAATCTTTGGCACAAACTTAAGGCGCCCATGCTAACTGTATTTTACTTCAAGTCTTGTAAATATATTTTTATTTAACAGGCTCATGCACCAGTAGCTCCAACAGTGTTCTACTAGAAAGCGCATTTAGTAAGACCAGTAAACAAGTCAAAGTTTTCACAATTTAACTTATGCATTATGTGTTTGTCTTAGTAAGTTACGTTGGTTTGTTGAATTCTGAATGCATGCAGATAGATGAGAGAGCGAGGAGTGTGGTGCTTAAAACATTAGCATTCCATTGAACGGACAACAGTTTTCTTTCTCACATTTAATCTTTGTGGGGGTAGGCACGGCATGTGTAGATAAATAAATAGCCTAACATTGGACATTTGAGTTCAACGTTTATTAATACAGGAGTAGAGAATCAACAATAATAACAAACCACCTATATATATATATATCACCATGTTGCTATACTGAGTGTATGATTTTGTTGTCCTCATGGCAAAGAATGGGCTATTCTAAGTGGTTTGGTATCCTTTGGTATTTAAATAACATTTGACTTGAGCAACGATGTACAACATGATCAAAAACACACCCATCGCGATATGCGCCTAGCAGTAGCATAGACCTATTACATTCTTTCGGAAAACACGTTTCTTTTAGGCTGTTTATTAACATAAATGTCGTGAAAAAAATGAATTTTTTGTGATCTAAATAATGGTGCTGATGATTTATAGAGACCCCCAAAGGTGTATGATTTTACTGCTTTCATGTGAGCTCCCAAGTAATTCGAACCCTGACTAGCACTTAATATCATGTAGTTGGGTGCTGGAAGTTGGGCAACAGCCAACAGGTTGACGTCCCGCCGGCCATTGACCAGTCACTATGCTCGTAAGGTTCCAGTCCTTTCATTCCCTTTATTATCTCGTCATATCTCGTCTTTGCATTAGGATTTAGTTTTAGGCGGTATGGTCCGAAAATGTTTTTTTAGACCGCTGCATTTTTTTGGATTCTGTTTTTCACGCTAAGTTTTCATTATTTTCATGCCAGAACATTAGACTGCTATGCCAGCCCATGTAAACATTCCAGCCCTGGCCAAAAATACCCCTAATTCTTTGCGTTTTGATGACGTTGCCGCTCACTTGGTCACATGTCTTAGCAATCTCTATTGGTAAGCAGAAAAACATGATTGGTCATGTCTTTTCATTCTGAACTTCCGAACCAGTTGTCATGTCAACAGCTGTCTGTGCTGATGCAAAATGTGATTAAAGGAGAACAATGACTAAAACCTATAATTTGTCTATGTTCATAAATAATGTAAAAAGTAATTATTTGACTGCCATGCTCATCAGGGCACTTTCTCACTCAAGAAGATTCAAGCTACAGCAAGTGTGATACATAAGGTTATATCATGAGCAGATAATTACGCTTGGTTCGAATTTGCGAAATAACAATTACTTGTGTGAAAAATGAATGCTCTATCACAAAGTAACCGCTCAAATCTGGAAGCCCAATTGCTTTTGGTTAGGGCTGGGACAACGCGTCGACGTCATAAATGACGTCGATGCAAAAAATGCGTCGACGCAAAATATGCGCGTCGATTCTTCAGACCCAAAACAAACACAGTGGTGCCGGAGAGTAATAGCAACACGAGTGGCTCCAGAGACTTTCAGAAGTGCGGCACACTCATTCCTCTAAAGTATGGGATTTCTTTAATTTAAAAGGAAAAAATTCTGTGAAATGTTGTCTTTGCAAAATGGAGATGGCCTTCCATTCTAACATCACGGCAATGCACCAGCACCTGCCGGTTGCACCAACTGGACGTATATAGGTCGTACTCGTAACTGTATGTCAGACCTAAAATGCCCTTAACGTCTGACTTATATATTTATACCTGTTGCAACAGCTGGACGTAAGGGCTCAATGAGGTACGCCTGGTAGGCACAGGGTAAATTATTTAAACTGTCCTGTTTTTCTGACTGATTGCATTAAGATTTAGCCGTAATTTCTTTGGAGAAAGACCGTTTTGTACATTCGAAAATGCACATTGTTTACGTTTGCAGCGACCACAAATCGTACTAATAACTAGCTATGAATTAACAGCTGATTGAGTGGACAATTATCAGGTTTGAACAAGCGTTTTAGATTAGTAAAAGACAAAGGCTAACCTATTACCTTTAACTATCAATTAAATGTCTGGAAATAGCAAAAGTGTTTTTTTTCAAAACTGAAGTAACGTCACTGTATGTTACAAACAAATCTTGATCAGTCACTTTCAGCTGTTCGATCTATCTTAAAACGTAAAACAATATGTTTTCCATCACAACAGTATTGAATAGTAATGCTTGTTAAGACTGACACTTCACTGCCATTCCTCATGCTAAATGGTGAATATATTTTCGGTTATCTTTCTCAAGTTAGGACGATGCAAATTGCTTTGTCTATCTAAAGTCCATTTGTCATGCCGAAGTGCACAGCACACGCACGCATTCTTTGGCTTTGTATTCGTAAACGGGATTTATTATTTTAATGCTCTTGCAGGCACATCGAATTTAGGGATCAATTACTTGAAAATAATATATTTTTAACCATCCAAACCAATAAAATGCAAGTAGTATTTTAATGGTAGCTTCTCTTTTCTCTTACAATCTGTGGGTTATGATGCGAAACGGTTGCCAGGGGGCAACGTTGGAACGTTTAAAACTGTCTTTGTCCATTTTATCTAGTTGGATTAATTAAGAAAATAACACTGCCTAGCAGTTATTTGGTGGAACAGGTGTAAATTCCAGACACAACCTTGGACGTAGCTACGCCCGACCTAGGATTTAAGCCCAACGTTTTTACGTCCAGTTTGTGCAATCGGCCCCAGAAGAGGCGCCACCCGGGAGCAAATGCAAATGAGAGACCACTGTACGTTTTTTTTACAACTACCCACTATATGATGGAGTAGGCTATAATACGTTGTCGACAACTAAAGTTTTAAGCTATCGTGTAATTAATTACTGTGTAATATAGTCTCAAGGTGTGAAATGATACGCTTATGCAACCTAAGTCAACAAACGGTTGTAAAGCTATGTCTTCATTGATTGTTGTCGATGGGACAGTGAGCAGTTACATGCCAGGACTATTCCAGTTTTAAATGGAATATTGGCGCCCTTAATAGTCCTGGCATGTAACTGCGTGTTCACTGTCATGCCGTGACTGCGCAAGTGACGATTATGTTACACACATAGGATTTAATTAGCCTACTTGTTGATATTTAATCAAAGGGCATAGCCTGGGCTGAGGTGGATACATAGAAAAATCTTTATTGTGTTTCTTTGCTGTTGGTTTATTATATTACATGTATAAATTCCTATTATTAGTCAATTAATAGGGAGATAATCGATAATCGAATCGAATTGAAATCAAAGTCAAAGTCAAAGTTGTTTATTTATCATATGCATCGAATAACATACATCATCCTATGTAGAGAAATTCTTTTGACATGGCACGGCGATTCTATGCAGTGGGCTTAAAAACAAGAATTACAACAATATAAGAATTTTTAAATAATAATAGTAATAATAATAATAAAACGCTATGTACTGAGCCGTGGTCTGGAAAATGTACAACAGTAGAAGTAGTAAATATTATAGATTGGCATGGAAAATTGCTTTTAAAGGTGCATTTGAATTCTGCTACATTAGATGTAGAGAGCATAAAGTGACCAGAGAGTGTTAGTGCTCAACAGACGATTTGCGATCAGTGTCTGTGTTCCATGTTGAGCAGCCGAATGGCCTGTGGGAAGAAA